>VYZU01000025.1:9263-22588 GCA_013401355.1 Ceyx cyanopectus | reverse complement strand
ACCCTTTGGACCCGCCTTGGTCTGTTCCTGTGTGACTTAGTCTAGGTGATCCTGCTCAGGTGGGGGGGGGGGTAGGACTAGATGATCTTCTAGGTCCCTTCCAGCCTATTCTGTGATCCATGGGCTTGATAACTTAAGCAGTTACAATTAATAGGAATTTGGTAAAGTGTGGATGTTTCCTGATTGGAGGGTTGATGTGTAGGTTTATAAGCAGCATGAGGCACTCCCTTTAGAATCACAGAAAATATCTGTGCACACATATTTACATGCTTACAGACACACAATAAATTATTTGCAGAATAAATTGTACCTTACAAATTTCATATGTTATATGTTGTATTTTTTTTTTCTGTTAAAAAATCAGGACTGACTAGCAGAGATTAATTTCTGCAAGCTCATCCCCTTGATTCCTCAGGCACTTAAGAGTGAATGAACCTGTTGGCATGAGGAGTCAGGCAAGGGTATCTCATCAATAAGCCCTGTAAATGCTGTCATGGTAAAAATCCAGAACAATCTTAAAGTCACTGACAGTGACTTTTCCAGAGTCTCACTGCATGTTTCCTCCTCCTTTGCACAGCCTGGTGTTATCTACAGAACATCCATCCAGCCTAAACTGAGGTCACTTCCAACACGTAGCATTCTTAGGGAATTCAAATTTTGGTTGTAAGCAGTTCAGACTTTGGCAGCCAAAACTGGTGGTTACTTTTTACTTTGCCTCCATTTTATCTGGTAACACTCTCTATAAAATGAAGGTTAAAATCCTTCCTGCAGAGGAGTGTTGTGAAAATAAATTAATGACTAGTTGTGGAGTATTAATCTATTACAGTACTGAACACTGGAGGAAATTTCTTGCGGAAATCAGTTTTGTCCTCAGAACAGGGTTTAAGTAGTGTGCAACAGATATGGCAGGAGGCCGTGAGCATTAAATTGTGAAGGTGAAATAAAATGCCTGTGCTCATGAGTGAAGCCCCCTTGTCTTTCTGCTGAAGGAGGCAAGAGTTCTCTAAGAGCCTGAAAGTGTCCTTGTGTAACCGAAGATTGTATGAAATGGCACTGTGCAGGGCTTGGGCCTTATAGACCTGTGCAAAATCTTTGGATTTTGGAATTGTGTACCTCAAACTCACCTTCACCACCAAGCTACAGTGTTAGCCATGTTAGTACCACACAGGATTACTTCATATACAGTATTAGCCAGCCACCTGGAGCATGATTTTTAGTAAGAATCAATGGAATTTAATGTGTGATTTCACAGTTAAAGCTTGATTCGGACCAGTGACAATCTCTGGGGCTATTACAAGTCCTTAGTGCCCAAGGAAAAAGCTTCTGTTAAGGTGGGCTTTTCTGTGGATGTTTTCTCTGATGCAGTCATATGATACCCAATTCAGTTACTGTTGCATTCAGTAGAAAACCTCTTTTGTGAAAAAATACCACGTTAGATTTGTATTCTCAATCTGCTGGATCCCCACTTTCCCCATTTATGGGGCAGGAATAAGCAGGCATTTAATGGTTGCAAAAGCACTTTGAGATGCTGGGATGAAGGAGATCAAAATTCACTGTATTATTCTTGGTCTCATGACAGACTGGATTTCACTTGCACACCATTATTTGGAGAAGTGTGTTATGTCATTTGCCTGTCCACACTAACAATGACAATAAATCACCCTCCACACTTCACAAAGAGAACGAAGAGTTATTTACAGATGAGAGTGAGCATAAGGCAGAAATACTGTTCCCATCACTGCAGTAAAAGATCTGTCAGCACTTCCATTACCACACTTTAATTCCAGTGGTTTACAAGCCCACTTTGATTGCCACTACCAAATGGACCTCTATTTTTCAGCTTTATTAATGTTAGGTGAACATATAATGGAAGTTAAAATTGTTTTTGTTCTCCCATAACTAAAATTGGCTTGAAGATGAAAAAATGAAATTTGGAAAGCAGTTCAATTTGTTCAAGCAAGAGAGATAAAGAAGTTAAAGGAGTGGCCATGTCACATGCTTACACTGTAATCTCATGATCATACATCTAGTTCTGTACTAACATGATGATATACCAGAAAAACTAATATTCCTGTGGAGATATTCCAATTGCTCGAATACATAGTATAATTTAAAAAAAACCAACCTGCTTAAATACATATTTACATTGTATCTGGGTGGCCCTTGGGTTAAAGAATATGCTTTCAATAACTCTCCATCAAATATATATTTTCTATTTTTAATAAAGAGGAAATTAAAGAAAAAAACCCACATTATTTTAACATTCAGGTTTCAACAATAATGAATTTAAAATTAAAGCTTGTCACACCATCTTAACTCATTCAACAATGTATTTTTAAGAAATGCCAATAAATGGATGAGTTAAGAAGAATAAATCAGCACTAAATGAAAACTCCTATGTTTCATTTCTGAAAACAATGTGTGTGTTTGAAGGATTTACCCCCTGTGTTTTTCCAAAAAGAATGTGGGAGCTTAAAACTGTGAACTTTACTTGATCATGCTCAGGCTTTTGTTTTTTTGGAAAAGGCTTGACTTGGAAGCCCAAGGTCAGCAAGGTACACAGTCCACCTCAGTTGCCTACCTCAGAAAAGGGACTCAGTTCCATGATACCTCTGAAGGCAAAAGGACCAGAGTCTGGACTCTGCTGAGGATTCCCCAGAGCTCATGAGCACTGATTTCATCCAGGATGACCAAAGAAAATGCACTCTCTCTCTCTGAGAAGACATCTTCTGTGATATGGAATGGGGTGAGACAACCATATACACTGTTCTCATTGGGTCTCTGATTACCTTTTCAGATGCAAGGCCCATGGAGAACACATCATGTGCCCTGACAGTCAGTATCTGTACTGACTGAGTACTAAGTACTCAGTTTTACTGAGTACTAAGGTGTTTTAAAAGCCCTCTACATAGATTTAAAAGGCTGTAGTGGGGCAGAAAGAAGGAAAGTTGCCGTCTTGCCTTGTTTTAGCTGCTGTACTGGATATATCCAGCTTTGTGGGAGAAGAAACTAATAGCAGCAGGAGAAGAAACTGGTGACTGCTTGGAAGAGAAAGGAGCAATTTATACAGAGCCCTGGATCAGACTAATTGAAAACAACTGCAGCTTCAGAAGGTCTCTGAGAAATATGTACAAAGGTGGGAAACCATTAAAAAGTGGAATTTAGACATGCATCTCTCACTCTACACACACACACACAGAGTTTTGTCCAGGATATTATCTTTCTATCTGTATTGTTTTAATTCAAATTCAAATAAAATCCAGCTTCTGAAATTCAAAGGTCTGTAGTAGTTTGGGGATGCTGACAAAAAGTGAAAAGTATAGGTAAATATGACATCTTAGAATCATAGAATGTTAGGGATTGGAAAGGACCTCTAGAGATCATTGAGTACAACCCCCTTTGCCAAAGCAGGATCAGCCAGGGCATGTCACACAGCAGCAGATCCAGATGGGTTTGGAAAGTCTCTGGAAAAGGAGACTCCACAACCTCTCTGGGCAGCCTGTTCCAGTGCTCTGTCACCCTCACAGTGAAGTAGTTCCACCTCATGTTGAGGTGGAACCTTCTATGCTCCAGTTTATACCCATTGTTCCTTGTCCTATTGCTGGGACTACTACTTACTTGATTTAAAATTGCCCTCCAAGTACTACTGCCTCTGTAATAAGACTGGTGCCATACATTAATCACCAAAAGTCAGGATTAGTCCAGTGAATACTAATGTTACTCCATCTCATACAGATGTTTGATTAGAAGCAAAGGTACAAGTTTGTTTTATAAAATTGGAACCTTAATATAAATGGTAATTAATATTTAAGAAAGCCAAAATATCCAGTTTAATCTTAACTTCTGTGGCAAAAATATACAACATAAATAAGCAGACAGACATGCAAAAATACTGTTTTCTCTAGAAACGAATTAGTTGGCACTAAAGCAGGTATAAAACTAGATTTATTTGTAATTTATTTGTAAAATACACGTTTTCACTTGCTTTGATAGAAAACTAAATATCAGTAACTTTTGATGGTGCATGAGAATCACAAGATGAGAAATGGGGTGAGACAGCCCATAGGTCCTTTTCTTTGTCCAAGCTGAGGGAGAAGGAAAAAAGTGAATAAAAAGTGAATAAAAGTGAATAAAAACCATCAGCTGTGAAAGATATGCAATGGCAAGATAGTTCCTGAGTTTTAAAATCCTTCTTGATTTTAGCAGTCTTGATGGTTCTTCCTGAAAATAGGCATAAATGCATAAAATCATCACGTTAGTCCTGAGAATAACAGAAACAGAAGGCTAGACCATGTTTGCACAGAAATCCCCTCTTGTCTAAGCGCTGACAAATATTCCCAAATCAGCAATCATTTTGTGAGGAAATAGTTGCTTCATCTGAACACTATGAAAGGTCACGCTTTCTTGCTTAAGACATATCATTTCTGTTATAGCTTCCCTGTTTCTCACAGTGCTACAGCTCTTGTCCCACAGCTCTCTCCATGAAGGACAAAGGGGTAGACAGGCATGAACCATGGCCATAAAGTGCAGTCCATGCCCTCAGGTAGCTGCTCTGGTTGTGGAAGTGCAGCCATTCCCCAAGAGCATCAAGACCCCTCGTTCTCTGTATTTTGACCATAATTTATTTCATGTTTCTTCTCCTGCACCCTATGCCTTTCAGAATGACAGGACGAGGGTCTGTACATTCTCAATTGCCTCAGTCAAGGTTGCAGATTCTGTGACACAGAACAGAGATGACTCAAAGAATGTGATTCTGTGCCCTACATCTGCCCAAGGCACCTGGTGCTTTGTCCCCATCTTATCCTCAAGAAGCTAAGACCAGGCCTAAGGGAAGACAGAAGCCAGGGGGCTTCTGGGGACTTCTGGTGTGTCTCCTTCCCAGGTTGTAAACTCTGGGAAGCCAAACCCTGGGCACGTGCAATCCCAATGGCAATGAGGATTTTATGCAAATACAGAGATGCTCACACAGCAACCGGGGTTGAATACCCAGGTTTCAGGTCAGTTCCTAATTTATTTATTTATTTTTTTAAAATCAGGTATTATTTAAAGCTTCCTTTTTGAACTGGATAAATATTGCGCTAAAGAATTCGGATGCTTGGGATGCTTCTGACAGAAAGACCGAGCTTAGTACCAGCGTATTGCTAACGGGACACCTGCTCGCCCCGGAAGGGCCCTGGCGGGGCGCAGTGCTCGGGGTCGGCAGTTGCGCCAGAGAGGAAGGACTGCGGAGGGAGGGTCCGTTCTGCTCCCCTGCCGCAGCGGGAGAGGCCATTGGCCGCTCTTGCTTTCTCTTTCTCCGTCGATCGGCCTGGGCCAGCCGAGGTGGGGGATCCCAGGCCGACTTTCCTTCCCTCCCGGGGCGGAGAGGTCTCCTCAGGACGGGGGGAGGAGGGGAGCGCCTGTGTGCCCTTAGGGGAGGTGTCGCCCGTGTCCACGGGGGGGCGCTGGCCGCCCTCTGCCAGGCGCTGCTGAGCTGTCTGTGCCGGCCGCGGCAGTCCCGCTGCCCGCTCGAGCGCAGCGGCCGGGGATGGGGGAGCTGCTGCTGGTTCTCTGCCTGCAGCTCTGCCTACACGCCGCGGCTCCAGCGCTGTCTTCTTTCTTGGTCTGAAGCGCTCTCGTATTCGTGGATCCCGGCGGGGAAGGGGCCATGGGTCGCTTCCCTGAGGCGCGGCGGCTGTGAGGCGGCCGGCGCTCGCTCGGGGAACCTGGAGGCTGCCGGCTAGCCAAGCCTGCGCCAGGGAGGCTGCAGCCGGGAGGGGAGTGCCGCTTCCAGCCGGCGGCGGGCGCGCACGCAGCGCCTCAGTGTCGGTGACTTGGGGGTGCCCGCTCCACTGCCCGCGCCCTCGCCGCGGCGGTGGATGGATGCGCCATGGCCACGCTGGTGTGCCGGGTGCAGCTGCTGGATGACACCGACCCCTTCAATAGCACCAACTTCCCCGAGCCCACCCGGCCGCCGCTGTACACCTTCCGGGAGGACATCCCGCTCGCCACCCAGCTGGCGGGGGTACACCGCCTCCTCCGCGCTCCGCAGAAGGTACTGGGGAAGGGTGGGGAGGGTGGGGGGCAGCGGGCGAAGCGCAGCGGCCTCCCCGAGAGAGCCCGGCGGCGGGGAAGCCGGGCCGAAATGCGGCGGGCTGCCCCCGACCCCCTGCGGGGCCGCAGCCTCGGCTCCGCGCCTGGTGGGGCTGCGCGGGGAGGGCGCCCGGCGGAGGGGCTGCCCCGCCGGCTCCCCGTGCCTCGCCAGCTTTATCCCTCGCCCCGGCAGTATAAATATTTCCTGGGGGCGACGCCGGAGGGGCTCCCCCGCTGCTCTCGTGTGGTCCCAAACGCTTTCAAGGGCAGCTACTGCTTCTGCTTTAGCTGTAGCTGCTGTACGTTTTTCTCAGGAGAAAAACACCCAGCAGACCAAAGCTCTAGCTGGGTATCAAATCCTACATGCCCGTCCCTCGCTAGCGATGTCTGAGTATCTGGGGACGTTGAGGTAGAGCGTGTTGTTTAAGGACAGGCGAGCTGTGAGGCGCACGGCCGTGCAGGCAGGATTCGAGCTTTGCTGTAGTGAGGGTTAGTGAGCTAGGCGGTTATAGCCAGGGCTTTGCTGAAAACAGCAGCGTGTCTGCTGCCTTTGAAACAATTGGTATTACAAGTCCCCCTTGCAAAGAGCTGCAGCACGTTACTGCCACGGCCCTTGTCGAACCTTACGAATCTCTTCTTGCATTCCTCTTCTAATAGGCATGCTGGCATCTGTAGTTCTGTCCATAAAGTCAGGCAGGCACCCAGGCAGAGTCCTTGAAATTTCAGTTTTCAAAGCAATCCTATTGATTGACATAATAATGTCCTTTCATTATTATCTCGTATCTGAACGTTAATTCTGCAGAGTACAGCGAACAAAAACACCCCAAAAACAAACAACTCATTTATTTTCTTCACAGTGGAAAACAAAGTAAAAGTTGTAACACTTTTATTTGCTTACTGATGAAGTGGGAGGAAAATACTCTCTTCACATCACTTGTTATATTGTATCTTGCTCTTGGGACCTTGCGGAAAGATGACAAAGGGCTGTGTGTGCCCTTAGATTTAAGGATATCCAAAACCCCATAAAAGTATTCCAGAGAAAAGCTCTTGGAGCAGACAGAAGTTTTGCATTTGTAGAACGGTTTCTCACATAATAGTTGCCAAGGCTACAGCATCCAGTGAACAGAGCTCTGCCTAATGCACAAAACCTTTGGAAGCTCTTGGTGCACTGGGTCAATTCTGTTTTCATCTGCTCAGTTGTCCCCAATTCAGAGACTGGTCCCATTGTTTTCAAGGGAGGCTTTTTTTGGAGTCAGAGCTAATTAAAAGAGAGCAGAACAGATTCTGACACCTAATGAAGTAAATAAAAAGACAGTTTAAAATCTGGATTTACAGTTAATTCAACCTAATTTTCAAGGGTATTTCACTATATTGTGTTTTGCTTCAAATTTATTTATTTATTTTATAACACTATACTAACCCAACGTGCCCCATAGTTTAGTTTAGTGTCTTAGGAGCCACTCAAATTCCATGGCCACTTCTATATGTTTAACTATTGTCCTGTGTTTCAGTGTGCAGAGCATTTCTAAAGTTGATTACATGTTTGGAAACTGGACTTGCAGGCTTTGGATGAAAGATGGCCAAAATCTCTAGAGGTGCTGTAAACTTGGCTATTCATTCTGCTAAAGGCAAGCCCTGGCCCAGTGACTTTTTAATCTGAGACTCTTGAGTCTTATAAAAACATTTTGCTTCTGTTGTTTCAATGTGAGCAGACTCATTGCAATCTGCTTACATGGTTACAGTTACCTTTGTGTTTGCAGGACCAAAGCCTATCTCTAGAGTGACTTAATTATGTCTCTTGGTCTTAGCTTCCACAAAGAAGAAGAAAAAAGTTGAATAAAGTTGTTTACTAGTTTTACTGAAAGTTTAGTCCTTTATGTGCACTTGCAGCTAGTGCAGCCTTTCTGTATTTGGCATTGCATCTGTGTGTGTGATTGTGTAGAACACCTGTGTTGCTTTTTAAGGACAGGCTTTCCTTTTTATGTTTCAGATGTGGGGATATTCTTTCTGCAGCTTCTCCTCCATACTGTATTCACCTGGTCTCTAGAAAATCACCGTGGTAGTTGACCAAGGAGGATTTTGCTCTATTTCTCCTAGAGATCAGGACAGACTCTGTGATCTTGGAGCAGTGCAGCTGTCAAAGCAGAGCACAGGTTGAAATTCAGGTGCCACTTCATGTTGAGACATTGAGGCATGATTGATTAATTACTTTGAAAATTAATGATCAATGGTCCATTTAGTATCTTGATGGTGACTAGAACAAAATACCTTGAAATAGACTTTAGGAATGTATATCTTAAATATATAGTAATACTGATGATTAAATAATTTCTGAAATCTTACAAACTCTCTTGACAGCAATTTTGAATGATCAATGCTAGTTTTCTTTATCTAGTTTTCAAGTTATTATCTTTTGACTTGGATGAATGTCCACTTATTCTCTGAACAGAGAATTCTCTGCCTTCAAATCACCAGCTGGTTTTTACATCTCCTTGTAAAATGATGGGCTGCTGTGGGATGTAATTGAGAGAATGAAGTCAGTAGTGGGAATCCAGCTCACTTCAGTAGGTGTCAGATTTTGCCATTGCCAAATTGAAATTTGTAGTGATGACAGTATTTTTGTAGTTAATAAAATAACTTGTATACTGCAAGTAATTATAAATTAAATATTATAGTTACTAAGAAAAGCATTTAAAACTCAAAAGAAAAATGCTTTGACATTCTGACCTTTCACAGGATGTAGTTAGTAACTTTTTGTAGCCAACAAATGTTACATTTTAACTCCAAAGGGCAGCATTTCTTTAGTCCCATTCCTTGGAAGTACAACTCTTGACCTCATATGTTGGTTTTACTACTTCTCCTTAAACAGACAAATATACTTGAGTTTCCATGCAATCATAGAACTATAAAGTGTCTTCCAAGTGTCAGTGTTTTTAGATCCTTGTGAAGGAGTGCAGTGAAGTTGAGTGACTGAGTTCCATGAACACTGGTTAGGAAGGGCTTTGCCACCCAGGATGCATCGTGTCTGGATGAGGTGGAGCACTTGAACTGGTTGATAGGTAAAACTGTGAATGAAAAGTGCTTGCAGAGTTTTGTTTTTTTGTTGTTTTGTTGTTTTGTTGTGTTTTTTTTGGAATTAGGTGTCTAATTGTAACCTCCTCCTGCTTTTCATTCTTCTCTTTGTACACACTCCTTTCCCTCAGACATATCTCTGGATGAAGCAGCTTGTTGTGCCCTAGGTTGTGCTTGGTTCTGCCTTGTGTGTGTAGCAGGTATGCAGGGTGCTGCTGTGGGGAGCACTTTTCTTTGGTATCACTCTTGGCTTCAGGTGCCCCAGTGATAGGTGATGATGTACCATCTTAGTTGCTGATGCTGTGAAGTACCATAAATTCTATTACTCTATTTTTAGCTACATCTCCAAATTCTTGTTGAATAACTAGGCCATGTTGGAGAGCTTTTTTGGGTTGCTTACATTGATTCAGTTGCCTATGGTGCCATTTGTATTTGGCTTTTACTGCTTTGTTTCTGAGGATTTTAGGTGTGTCTTACCATTTTATGAATGAGAACTGGGTATAGTCTGGACTCTGAACTCAGATGTCCCTTTTGCCCATTTCTGTAAACCTTGGGAAAATTCGGAACTGGATTTGTGGCTCAGGCCCAGTGCCAGTAATGTGCTTTGAATCTAATTTGGTACTTTGGGTTTGTTGGTTTTGATTTGCTTTGAGTTACTTGATACTTCTGACTTGCTGACACAGGGTCGTTCAGGAAAGTGGATATATATATGTCTGATGTCAAGTGGTGTGCTTTTTTTAGACATCATCTTCATTATAACTTACTCATATAATTGCAGCATGCTGGCTGTGTTGCCATATTCTAATTTCACATCCTACAGTACTGTTCAGTGTTGGGGCAGCTCTGTAAAATATACAGATTTACAATAATATAGGAAATCACTATCTAATTTATCAAGAAAAGGTGTAATAATAGAATAACAAACAAAAAAATCTCATAGTGCATATGTTTTACTGGTGGCCATGGTGGAAAGGAGAGGTATAGTGCTTATAAGGATAGTTGTTCTGACCTCATGTTTTCTCAGAGAAAACTGGAGACAACTTCTGTGTTTAAATCTCTTCCAAGAATTTGTAATTAGGAACAGTGTCATTCAAAAACCAGTGGTATAAATAAATCCAGTGAACCCTAGAGGGATTGGGGAATTTCATTCATAAGGAAACCATACAGATTTCCGTCTTCAGCTGCTGTGATTTAGCCCTAGATTAAAGCCAGGGCTGACTCTGGGGCATGGTGTGATGTAAACTGATAGTGAGGGCTGCTCCAACTGGGTTATGTCCTGGCATGGAGTTTAGCTCTGGCATTGAACTCAGTGCCAGGCTATATCCTGGCATTCACCTCAGGTTTTCTGAGAGCAGAAAATGTACTGTCTCCTTTTCCCTGGGTTTCTTTGAAGCACAGTGGCATTGAGAAATGCCTTAGTGTAGAGAAGCTAGGTAGACATAGAAGAGAAGATGGTTTGAGTCTTGATCCTGCTGGTGATAGTGGTAAATAGAGCAACTGCTCTCTTGAAGAGAACATTTTTGGATTAGTCATTATCCTTCTTATGGAAGGTAAAGAATAGAAGATGGAAATTGGAATATCATTGTCCCAGGAAAAATGGATCCACAGGCAGGAGAAACTGGCTGGTATCTTCAGCAAGTGTTGCTGCTGAGGACTGGGGAGTATTTTAGCTGAGTATTTTTGGCTGTCAAGATGCCATGGTCTTTCATATTCTCCCTGAGGCAGGTGTACATCAGCTCTTTCTCATCCTCTGAGAGAGGAGAGGATTTAACATAATGGTTATTTCCAGCAGGTTCTCAGAGTGTTCTGGGTCTAGTGAAAAAGTTTGTGGTGCAGACAAAATCATGTGCTTCAAGAGACTGACCCTGTATTGGTTGTGTGTGCTTGAGTTTTCTAGGGAAGTATTTATGAGGTCAAAGGAGGTAGGACTCAGCTCTGTCTTCTGACCTGAAAGAAGCAGCTACATCAGAGTCCTGTGTGAGAAACATTCTTTTAGGGGAGCATAAAAACCTGCCCAAAAGCACAAATGTGAAAAGCTTCCCATATTCCAGCAGCTTATTGTCTTCTGAGCCTTCAAAGGAACAGAGATACCCATACAGCAGATACAGAAGTACTGTCAAATGCTGAGATTTATCTCCAGCAGTATTAAGACATCTTTAAGTTCTTGCAAGGTTCTTCTGACAAGTTATAGTTTGAACAAGTTATAGTTCCATTCAGTAGTTTGATCTAGGTTCAAAGACTGTGAACAGACCTATCCCAGAGATCTAATTCCTGAATTTGACACTTCTCTCTTGCAAGTCTCTCAGTTTGGGTGCTCACAGCACAAGTATGTTTGTAGAACTCAGTGTCAAGACTGATGGGGAGTGAACGTGCTGATAGTTCTCAGGGAACCGCTAAATTTAGACATCACAGATTGGTCAGATGCAGCCTCTGGAAATTTGCATCACCGTGTGTTTACTGGAAGTTTGTAATTAAAAAAAAAAAAAAAAAAAAAGGAAATTAATAGGAATATGCTAGACCTTCCTGTTATCAAACCCGGGTCTTGTATTTACTTTTACAGTGTTTTCTTTCAAAACCAGTTGTAAAGTTCTTCTACACAGATATCAAACTAATTTTAAGTAATGACTGTTCTCNTGCCAGTAATTAGGGCCTGAATGAGAGTCTATTTTCTTTCTGTCTGTCTGATCTCACTCGCTGGGTTGCAGGGATGAGTATTCCAACCTTTGTGCAACTGGATCCAAGGTAGTCTGTATGTAAGTCACCCATCCTTCACATTGTTACCTATGATAACACCAGGGCAGGTTGGTACCTATACTTTTTCAAAACTTGTGGGGTGTTGGTTTCTTTTTGTTGTTGTGTTTTGGTTTGTTTGGTTGGTTTGGGTTTTTTTGCTACCTCAAGTGGTGTGTGCTGGGGCTATACACTTTCTTTGGTAAACAGTGCTTCAGTAGGCTCTACCTGTGTGCTAAGATATTACTTCATTACCAGCTTAGAGGAAAGAGTGCTAGCTACTATACTTCTGTCATCACTTTCCACACCACCTGGATTGCATTATGTTAGTATTAACTTTCTATTGTCTTACAGTTATTAATAAGACAGCAAGGAATGTTGTTACATATTTTTAGCAGAGGAACAAGTTGGGACAAACATAGCATAGAGTGAGGCCTAGTAGGCCCAGTACCTAGAAACGTCTGCAACCATCTGGCATATGAAGCTATTAAGTAAAGGCGAGTGAGGCTTGAAAGTTCAATTTCCATGTGTCATCAGCTTAGCACATATATACTACCAAAAAATGCATTGCAGTGTCCAATTCCAAACACTTATAAAGAAATAATTCTGTCATTCCCAGCTATAACTTATGTTTCATGGAGGTAAACCAGATATAGTGCTTTAACTGTATTGATACAGGTAAAACAATGTAATTTCCCTGTCCTACATAGCGTGATTATATTGGAATAAAATGCACTTACAGATAGCTTGTATTTCCCAAATCAAGGAAGTTATGCCTTCATCTTGGTTTCTCTGCTATCTTCTGCTTTCAGAAAATACAGACTATGCCACCTAAAAAGATAATGATAAATAACATTTATATTGATTGGGAAATGAAAATATTATATCTTAGCAGTGTTCTTTGTAGCTGGTTGACTCAGATTTACTAATGAAACCTTCAAACTTTGTAAGTGAAATCAAGAAAATAAATATTTCCTTTAGAATGGCAAATACACTATTGCAGGCACATGTAATAGCTTCAGAAGTAAGGTAGCTGCTTTAACTGCTGGTGAGCTGCCTGAGGATTGTGTTTCTAGCTTTTTCTAGTGGCTCTTTTATCAGCAGAATAAGATTAAGTTCCTGTCTCCTCTTTGGTAGGGCTGCTCAGTGATTTGGGGGCTTGCAGAAGAAGTAGCTGTAGTTGTCATAGCTATGCCAGCTAGTTTGTTCATCCAAGGGTCATATGCAAGGTATGGCTAGCTGAAAAAAAACACATCCTGCCTGTGTTCTTACTACATTACTATGAGGCTATTGAAAGATTTGTAAGGAAAAAAAAATAAATAACAGCAGAGCATGCAATTGGGACACCAGTAGGAATCTCATCTGTGCTAGTGAAATGTCAACTTGTGCCTGGTTTTTATCAGGGTGGAACAGAATTTCTGAATTTTCCCTAAAGCACCAGTGATGACCCT
>VYZU01000023.1:15074-42345 GCA_013401355.1 Ceyx cyanopectus | reverse complement strand
GAGAAATGACACTTCAGAGAAGGGTTGATGGCTTAAGCTGCTACTCTGGAGGTTCAGTGTCACCCTGTGCCTTGCACTGAGGTCAAACCCACCCTGCAGGGCTGCAGGAGCTGCCACTGCCTGGCCCCAGCTCTGCCAGGTTGATTGGGTCACCCATGGGAAAACATGAATTTTTCTTTTACAGCTCCATCACTGAGTTCTTATTCTGGTGAAGAACACTCCTCCAGAAGACCCAGCTGGGGGAAATCTCTCCTTTTCTTCATAAGCAGCAGGTCTGTGGCATTAAAGGGGATTCCTTCAGGGGAACCTTAGAGCCTTTTGCCAAATAAATAAACCACTCTGAAAAGAAGTGGAGCCACCAAACAAACTATTTTTGTGTAAATTCCTCTCGAATGTCCACTTAGCTGTTGTATATCTTTTTATTTCATATCAGCAGAATGAACATAAAATTATTATTTACACTTAGAGCCCTTGTCCTCAATATCTTTTATAAGTTAAGTTCTCTAGGGTTACATAATTATTTTTCTTTTGAGCTGCTTTTCTCCTTTCCTTTTTTGAGTGTATATGATGTATCTTCTGTCCCCAGTATCTCCATCTAATGCTCTCTTCAAGCATCTGTTTTCTACATTTTTACCTTTTTTTTTTTGTTTCAAGAAATGGAAAATCATTACCTCATGCTTTGATTTATGCTGATGTTTGGTAATCACATGCATGTGATATATAACCCCAAAGGAATTTTACATCTATGTCTCTAATTTTTTCTCTCTGCTGGTATGACCATTACTCACCTATGACTTTCCACCATACATCATCAACATGGATACGTTGTGATAATTACTTTTAAACAGCTTAGGCTCAGAATGTGACTCAATGGCTTTATCTGGAGGGCTCAACTTCTGAGCTCTTTGCTTTTTGCTGCTTTAATAACTCTTGGACCAGGCATCCTTTTCTATTCCTTTAACTCTTCCTTTTTATTCCCTTTGCTAGGAAGAATGTTACTGATCCTTCTCCTGGCACTTCTTCCTGGACTAACAGTCTGTCCCTCTGGAAAACAAGCAACCTTGCTTAATTTCTGATTTAATTTCTGCCAGTTGGAAGGCATTTTTGCCTATCTATTGAGATGCTGGGAGACAAGACCTGCTTGGCTGTCCTTGGATATGGGTAGTGATGCTCCTACCCAATGGACTGGCCTTGCTCTCTGCAGGGGATGCTGCAGAGGAGTGTAAGGTGCAGCAAAAAAAACCCAGAAGACCACTTAGCAATGCACAGGCTGTGCCCTTGAACACTTCTACAGCTGCATTTCAAGACTGAATTAGTGCTATGATCTTTCAAAGGCAAAACTTCATCTGAAAACATCTTGTTGAATGTATGAAACAATTGAAATGCCTGCACTGCAATTTTTCCTGCTTTCAGGATTTTTCTTGTTCCTCCTACATTTGTTTCTGTTAAGGAAAAGACACAAATACTTCTTTTTAAAAAAAAACAGGAACACATAAAACCACAAGCCATAAAACATACAGTCTAATAACATAAAGTCCTGTGGATTACATTTTTAAAGTACATAAATCAAGACAACTCTGCTTGATGCTTCTACTTCTTTTCTGATTGACATCATCCCTGGAGACCTGGATCCTCTGGTGAAAAAAGAATGTAATTTCTTCTTCCTTTATAAATGCTCATGGATTTTGAAGTTATTAAATTAATATCTTTCAACATAAGTCAGAATAACTTCACTCTAAAGTGGGAATTTTATTTAACCCTTCTTTTAACCTACTATCAAGTCATTCCAGTATCTTTAGATATATGGCACATGAGACTTCCTGTGCTGGGAATAGAGATTGCCAGTAGAGGTGTAGAATTAAAGCTTGTCAGACCAAAACAGTTTACCCACATCTGTTGGAAATGTTGGTTTGGTTTGGTTTGTTTTTTAAATGCTGAATTTTTGCCTGTCCACAACAGAAACATAGAAAAGAATGGAATATTTATGACAGCTGACATACATCCATACAATTATAAAATTATTTTTTGCATTTGTTAGTTTTTCCTAACTCTTTATATTCATCCACCCATCATTTCTCAACAGACTGTCCACTAGGCTAACGAATGTCTCACAAGACTTATTTTGTTTTAACTCTTTGTTCCTTTGTAATTTCTGAAAGCATTCTCATCCCAGGGATTCAGATAGAAAATCTGACCTTACTGAAAACTCACAGTCTTGTTGTGCAGCTGAGAAGAAAAGTGATAAAGCCATCATGATATCTTCAGCCTCGCCAGGTCAAGGAAAGTTTCTATCCTTTGCTGAAATGGATATTAAAAAAAAACCAAACAAACAAGATAAAATATCTAACAATAAAATTGAAAATTAAATGAAAATACTTCTTGAAACATACCTTTAGTTTTATTCTTATTTATATCCTTGGAGTATAATCTCCCACAGCTTCATTGGAACAGAGAAGTCAGCTAAATCCACCGTGAAGACTTCTGTTTGGCACTGCCCACTGCCCTGCAGGCAGCAGCAAAGGGCATCCCCAAATGGAGTGTTTGGCTGGAAATGTCTCACAGTGATGTTGACTTGGAAAAAAAAAATGAAAAATTAACTCAAGGGCAAGGAAGAGGAGTCTGGAAACATTCTTGGCAGGGGCAACAACACAAAGGCTCACAGAATCCTTCAGGTTGGAAAAGATCCTTGGGATCATCCAGCCCAACTCTACACAGTTCACCCCTAAACCATGTCCCTCAAACCCACATTCAAACATCCCTTAAACACCCCCAGGGATGGGGGCTCAACCCCCTCCCTGAGCAGCCTGTGCCAGTGTCTGACCACTCTTCCAGTGAAAAAATGTTTCCCTACTGCCCTGTTTCCCTCATTCCCAGCCAAAACCCCTCTCTGGCAGGGGGTGCCCCATGAGAGCTCTGTGCCCACAGCCCTGGTGAGCTGTATTTGCCCCTTGCCCTCAGTCTCCACAGGGCTTCTTGTGCTGACAGCTCTCTGCAGTCTTCAGAGGGTGTGAGGAAGGCTGCTAAGTGCAGTGCTTTGCCAGGGAGGTTTACACTTCGATTCAACAGCACCTAAATGTTTATTTTACAGCAGATTTCTGTGAAACAAAAACATGAGTGTCCCGCTCCTTGCTCTTGGAGTGAGAGCTCTACAAATGCATGGAGGCAACACTGCACAACCACATCTGTCAGTGGGGCTGGGCATGAGGAGCAGAACTTGGAGGGTTCCAGCCAGAGCCAAACCAGGTGTCAAAAGCAGGGATTTTGGCACTTAATTTCCTGAGCCCTAAACCAAAGATATAACCATAATTCTTCTCATTCTTAGCTTAACTCTTTAGTACTTGCAAACTGTTCTGGGATCACTGATTAGAAGGTCTGTACTCGTGCTTCCCTTTCTGAACCATCCTTAAACAGATTTTCACTGAATTAAAATAAAAAGAGCAATGTTTTTATCAATTACACACCTCCCACCGAAAAAAAAACCCAACCCAAACATTTTGTTGATTGACTGAAATAATTAGAAAGCAATTATATCACTGCCTGAACACTTTTGATTTCAGACAGGTAAGATGAAAATCCAGCAGTCATTTTCCTCCTGAATGCTCAAGATTGGAAAGATTGCCTCAAGGCTTTGCATTACAATTATTCCACTGTGTATTATTTTTATAATCATTTCCACTCCAACTATGTGCTGACATTTACATATTATGTTATAGGTTTCAGCATGTTCCCAGCTCTGAGTGTGTTTTGCACTGTAGGCTAAATTCTTCTGTTATTACTGGTGTTATTTTGCTAATGTGTCTGCCTGAACTGTCCACATGGAAGACACTTTGGTCTGATGATCTGCTTTGTTGGGATTAAAACTGGCTCAATTACGAATGGTCAGTGATCAGAATCACCTCTTAGTTAGGTTACATAGTTTGACATGACAGAATAATTCTGTCTTCTTTAAGTTGTGTGTCCCTAGAATGACACAGTCCATGATGCAAACAAGACTAGAGGGAATAAATACATCTTTTGGTGCTGGTATCATTAAACCACTTCAGCATAGGCTGTTCACACAGTATGTATTCTTTACTCTCTTCAGAGTGGTTTGTGCCAAGATACAAATTATCATGTGTCACATCATATCCAGTATAGAAAGCTCTTGGATCCAGAGGGTCTCTAGGCCAGGCCAGGCTAGGCCCAGCTGGGCTCTCAGCTCAGGGTGTTGTTGTTGTGGTTCTTCCCCTCTTGAGGGGTTCTGCCCCTCAGAGCACCCAGGAGGGCTCTGTCCATCCTGCCTTCATCCCATCTGTGTGTCCTGAGCCTGGTGCCAGAATCCAGCTCCTGAACACAGCTCCTGGCTGCTGTGGGGCCCAGGCTTGACTCTCCCTGTGCCAACTCCACAGCACCAGTGACAGTGATGTCATTGCCTTCAGGGGTTTGGGTTCTCTACTGGCTTTACACATATTCCATTATTATTATTTTCATTCAAACTGTTCTAGTTTCCTTTTCTAATCACTGACTCTCTCTCCCTTATTCCCTTTCTCTTCCCCTTTGGGGAGGCAGGGCGGGTAACAGAGCATCTGGTATCAGTCTGGGGGCTCCCCTGACCCTAACCTGTGACAGTTACAGATGCTTTGAGTAACTTTGAGTAAAAAAAACTCTAGAGTTTAAACTCTTAGCCTGCTAAAGAGCAGATGCACTTCTGCTTTTGCACATTGTGAATAGTCTCAGACTGCACAGAAAGAATTTAAGACCAAGGTTTGGACAGAAATTCAAGTCTGCCAGTCTAGAGGCTCCAAAACCCTAGAGCAATCTTCTAGCTGAAGTCATTAGCACTCAGACTCACCTCCCCTGCTGATCATTCCTCAGAGAATACATTTTAGGCCTCTGCTTGTTCATTTTCCACTCAACACTGACTACATCATCCTTGTGGGTCACTCAGGAAAGCGAAAAGAAATATAGTCCATAGCAACCCTTCCTATATCATTCTGTCTCTATTTCCTGCATTGTAAATGGTGTGTTATAAACCTTTCTTGCCACAGCTGTCTTTTCCAGCTCTGAGTGCTTTATCACTCCACCTATTCCCTCTATTACACCAAAGTTTGCATCCAACTGGTAAATCTCATCAAAGATTTTCTGGGATTTAGCATGTCCTTAAAAGCCAGAAAAAAAAAAAGGAGAAATCTACTGATGACAGAAAGACAGAGATACCCAGTGCAACTGTACATGGACATTTAAGCATAAGACCACCTGTATTTCACTTTTGGTTACTCACTCTCCCCTTTTTTTTGAGCCAAATTTGCACATCTGTGCAAATAGATCAGGAGAAGAGTCTCTCTCTGTTCATCTGTCTCAGCTCACTCCCTCCTCCTTGTGGCTTTGGCTGGAATGGAGTCTGATGATGGACAGAGAGCTTCAGACAGAAAAGATTTATCAGAATGCCTTGCATGGAAAGTATTTGCTGTCCATGGGTTTTCAGCTGGACATACATCTGATTTTGTTTTCATTTCCAAAGCAAAAATCGTTTCAGAGGTCACACTAGTGTCTGCTGTTATTTTTTTCACAGCTGTGAAGACGCTGATCACCACCACTGACATGGTGGAGGAAAAATAATATTGAGGATTGCTCAAATGAAAGATGTGAGCGTGGGGGAGCACATTCCATGGCATTTATTGAGTGTAGAGCAATAAAATATACCAACAGGGCAAAAGACAGCAGTTTAAATTTAGTTTTCTTTTGGTTTTGTCTGTTAGATAAAGGAACTGTCCAGAGTTCAAAGCTGTTCCAGTGTCTGTCATTGTCTTGCCAACAAGAGGTTAGAGGATGTAAGATTTTATTTTTCCTCTTTCAAGTGTAACAAAATTGATTGCCAACAAGGAAGAATCCAGAAATTTTAACTCGGTTTCTTCCCAAGAAGGCAACTCATTAAGTTTTCTGACAGAAAAAAGCAGTCTGTTAAATGTTGCTCAGCAGCATACCAGAGCTTCAAAGAGATAGTATTTTACTTCTCAGAGGGGCCTTATTCTTCGAGTATGCACTCATAAAAAAATGAGGATTTAACACAATGAACTCATGTGGTTTAAGAGTTAGTTGGAGCTAAAAATGTAAATAAATTCTAACTACTACACTGTGATATCAGTTCATTACAGTCAC
Organism: Ceyx cyanopectus; assembly: GCA_013401355.1. Taxonomy (NCBI): domain Eukaryota; kingdom Metazoa; phylum Chordata; class Aves; order Coraciiformes; family Alcedinidae; genus Ceyx; species Ceyx cyanopectus. The sequence continues at coordinate 36,207 of VYZU01000023.1, read as the reverse complement.
CCTTGAGAACATGTGTTTGGTGCTTCTTTATTTATCAGGCAAACAATGACCAGATACACCTTCTGTGCTGCTTCTAGAAAGTCATCACCTTAACTTGGGCTTCCATCCACCTAACAAGTTCAAAGGAGAAAAAAACCCAAAACTTACACCACAAACACAAAAGATAAAGGTTGGCTAATGAATGTGTGCACAGAAGCTCCTTTGTTTAGCAATATCAGCTCACAAAATCAACTGGGTTTAATGCATGTGAAAACACGTAGGATGGATCACACACCAGAGCTATTTCAATCAGAAAAACTTGTGCTTCAAGCTGAGAAGTTTGTGATCTATGATAAAAAAAAAAAATGTCCATAATTTATTATGGCTTATTTTGTTATCACACCTCAGGTCAGCTGACACATGTCTGGAGCTATTTTACCATCACCAGACCCTTAGAAATATGAAGAGATCATTAAAATACATAAATATATATCAATGGAAAATGATCTGTAACATCCATCCAACACTGACAGGAGAATTAGAAATCCTCTTGCTATTAATGGTACTTAATGAACTGAACAAACCCAACACAGGCAGATGGAAAATTAATGAACAACAACGTGTCCATATTTTTAAGGTGCTCTTGAAGTTTCTCCAAGGTAAAAAGGAACTTCCCAGGAATGAACTCTTGGATGTCTGCATTTATGAACAGCATATCGAGGCAATAAATCATGCTCAGATTTCCAGCTTGTCTTGGGCTTCAGCTGATTTTGTTTGTTTTCCTTCTAAGCCTAGGGGCATGTTTCAGTGATTATGAATTTGGGCTTAATTTCTATTTAATGTTCCACAGATTGATTTCCAAGCAGGGCTGCAGTGTAAAGGCACAACTCCTGTGAGACAGGTGCTTGCAAAAGCAAGAAAATCAAGGACAGTGTTACTGACACAGTAGGAAATTCCATTTAGAATGGTTTTCTTGCTCTTAATGCTTTCCAGTAATAAGTCACTTAATACAAACCACAGAACTCCCATAGAAACCATGCACACTGGAGGACAATTGACACACAGAAAAATACTAAGTTCAAAATATTCTGAAAAGATTAATTCTTTGGGATGCCATAAACATTCTACCTGCCACATCTCAAAAAGATGATTCTCATCTTAAGCTGAGTAACTGATTCCCCTTTTCTGAGTCACCATTGCTGACTCCAAGCAGCAGAAACTGCTCATCTGGGTGACCCTGCTCTGGCAGGGGGGTTGCACTAGATGATTTTCCAAGGTGCCTTCCAACCCCTGATGTTCTGTGATTCTATAGTAGGTCAGATGAAAAATATAACGTAGTCCTTGATGCTTGTGATCTGGGATGAAATGATGAAACAAAATCACCTTGTAATTTCAGCCTTGAGTGGTGGAATTGAAGCTGGCAGTACCATCTAGTGGGAAAAGAAGGAATTGAAGAGTATAATTAAGCAGACTCCTTAGAATCAAAGTTTTATATTGAGATGTAGGAAATATAATGGCAACAGGCACAATTAATAAGATTATTCGATTTATAAGATTTCACATTAATATGACAAGTACATTTAATGGAAGACATTGATTAAAAATATAAAATAATTTGAAACTTACCATTCATTGCTCTACAGTTTCTGTCTCATCATTATCAAGCCCTAAATTCTAGTCTTTTAACTCTGTTGGTTTTCACTGTCCTCTCAACCTGCACAGACTCATTTAACTCTGTTTAGACTCCTTCTTTTCCAAAATCTACATTGTTAAAATGGGAGGGTAAAATGCTGTTTACAGTTCCTCGTGTCACTCTTGGTGTGACGTTGGGTANTATATATCTTCTCTTTCCCTGTCTCTAAAATTTGATGAAACCTTTTGTGTGTTCTGAGAAATCAGAAATAATTTTTTATTTAAAAATCTTCACCAAATAATTGCCATTTCCAACAACTTCTGCTTTTCTTCCTTTATAAAAGACATTTATGTTTCTGCATATAAATCACTACATATGAATAATGTTCTTTAACAGCTAGAGTGCTAGTAACTGATAAGTAGGAGCAAATTTCCCCTTGAGAGCCCATCCCAGCTTGCAGTAAGCTGAGGAATATGAAAGGACTGCATGTTTTGGGTATCTTTAACCAGCCAGCAGTGCCTGAGGATGTCTCAGAGGCAAAGTTTGCACAGGTAAACTTCCCAGGGCAAATTCTTAGTTCATGTTAATTGGCATCTCTTCATCTCAGACAGAGCTAGATCAGTTTACAAGGTCTGTGCATCTTCTTCCTCTCTCTTCCCCCCCACACAGTTTATGCAGTGAGTCATTAATAATAAAAATATAAAATATATTCCTTGAGAATGGGAAATTTTATTTCAGTTAGTGCATTTTCCAGGCTTCCATTTTACACTGCCACGTTTGGAGGGACTAGAAATAAATCAAGATATAGTAGTCTGAAAGAGTTCTTCATGCAAAAGAAAAAACAAGCCTTAGTAGCCCCCTTTTTCATGTGTCATATAGAAATTATCTTACCATACCCATATTCTGTTCATAACCCTGTTAGTGTACCCATGATTTTAAACCTCTATTCTTCCTCTTTCAGTGCTGTTTGCTTCAAGGGAGAGCAAGGGTGACATCCAGTGGTCTGTTAAATTATAAGTACTGATGGACTAAATCTTCAGCTATCACTGAGCCATTAGAGATGGAAAAAGACACCTATTATATTTTAGATCCATCATGTCCTCAACATTTCACATCTGAAACTCATGGCATCATGTATTCAACATTTTCTTTTGGGAACAGAAGTAAGAATCATGTTTCTCCTGCTCTGCCTGCCCTGTCTGTAGCCTGTGGCATCCCTAAGGCAGTTGAGGAATATCTCCTGGCACAGACAAATGCCATGCTTGTGGAGTCTTGTATGCTCTGCAGGGCATCTTCTAGCCATCTGTCAAGGGAATGTGCTCACTGTAGGTCTTTAGGATCCAAAGAAGACATTGGATATCATATAGGAAAGGTGGGCTCCTCAATATGTGAGACTTGGGCCTAAAATGTTGGGGTTAGACTGCCTTTCACTAAAGCATAATAAGTATAATATTTTTTTTTTAGAAAGTAAATAGCTTTGCTAATAAATAAACTTATTAATGGATAAAATTGGGAGAAAAAAAAATGTTGAAGTATATCTCATCATTCTAATATTTGTATTTAAGTCTCTAGTACTATTACTTTAGAATTTCTATAACGAGTGGACTGACTTCATCTCTCTTCCATGTCCTTAGCTGTTAATGAATTGGTGAGGATTTGACACCTACTACATTCATTCACTCAAAATGAAGCCTGCAGTCACTTGATCAAAATGACTTTTCTGGTACTGTGATAAAACTTCTGATGTCAGTAGTGTTCACTAAAGCTTGTGCAGGAGGTCAAGCCACCCCCACCCCTGTCCCCAGGCCACAGACTGATGCTTTCTCTGCCCTAATAATTCCTTAATTATTGCTGCATGGCAAAGTTTCAACAGATGGTCTGGAGCTGAATAAATTCTATTCCTGCAGGCCAAGGATTTCAACAAAATGTGGAGCCCACAGCCCAGTGAGCCCTTTAACAGCTGAGCCTGTGAAGCTGGCAGCAAGCCCTGAGCTTTTTAGCAGTGGATGTATTTTGTGGGTGTTTTCTCTGCCTATCAAGACCACAGAGCAAAGAGCACAAGGATCTGGGCAGCAGCTGAGTAAGCATTTTAACTTCTACATCTACACATCACCTCATTGCTTTGCTGCTCCTTCCTTCACTCCTGCTTTACAGCAATGTGAAATGTTGTCCACTCTGATTTTTTTCCATTTTTTTTCCCACTTTTTTTTAACATTAGTTAAACCTGAGCAGAGCAGAAAGTCAATTAATAGGTTTTTTTTTTAAACTGAGAGGTCATTATGATCAACTGCTTTGATGTGTTGCATAAAACATGACTTGTCTGGTCAAACAGCAACACTTATTTCAGGACTGGCTTAAATATCAAAGATATCCAAAAGCAATTTCTGGGCATGAAAAGGAAATTTGGCTTACATGCACTGATAGCAACCATAGCAAAATAGATACTGTGCCATTTAAATACATTTAATTCGGGCTGGGTGTGATCTGAGGAACAACAAGAGAAGGATTTTAGATTAATTTTTTATCTTGTTGGAAAAAAAATCAGCATATGCTGCCTCAGTTGGTGTCATGAAAGTTACACAAGATAGGAAAAAAAAAAAAAGCAGATTATTTTCAACTGTGTGTAGCAAACAGGCCTAGAAACTGAGACTGACATATGACAAAACAGCATTATCCTGAAGACACAAATGCAATAACTAAATCCAGCCAACCAACCAGTGAGTAATTAGAAAAACCAAACAAAATAAAACCAAACAAAACACCAGGACTGACTACACAGTGATGCATTCGAAGTAATGAAGAGTTAAAAAGGAAATAATTGATTAAAATGAGCTTTGTATGCTGTGCTGATGTATTTTACAGATCATTAAGGAGGCACTTCCAGTGGCTTCACACCACCCTGAGATTTTCACCTCATTACTTTTTGATTCTGCTCCAATATCTTTTCTTTCTGAAGCCTTACAGATGCTCTCAACACCCAGGCAGGGGTGCAGGGCTGGCATCCTGTGAGATGGTTAAATAAACCATCCAGGTGTGCTTATGTAATGAAATAAAACATAAGGGACATTTTGGAATCCACAAACCCTCAGCAAAAAGTTGACAGAAAAACTTAAGGATCACGAAAAGTTCTCTAAAGGAAAAAAACAAATACAGTAGGATGAACTTGAAATATTTACAGACTAAAGCACATCTGAAATGTGATTTTCATACTATAGATTTTGCTGGCACATCTGCTTAGAGCTACCTGCATATAATGCAACATTAATTAGCTAGAGATGTATACGTGTGAATTAGCATGGGATGTATATATATGAATTTAATGTTAATTGTTTATAGCACACAGCTTGACTCTCCTGTCTTTGAGCTGCTGTTCATTTCCAAAAGTGTGGAATTCAGCAGGCCAAATATTTTTTCTCTCTGCTGGGAGTACTTTTTGGCAAGTCTTCCATCAGTAGGAAATGAGCTGGAAAACTCTGGTGAAACTTCAAAGCAACAGCTTAAGGTGATCTTTCCATTCCTGGATTTCTAGTTTAAGAACACACTGAATTATTTCTCCCTAATACATCTTTTTATACTGTGAATCAGATGAACTTGTGAAAATCATCCATGAGATATGTAAGAGATCTTGTCACTTTGGAATACAGGGCATTTTCCAATTTATGAAGATACTAAGGGAATTATTAATGCCTCGAATCCTCTCTCTTACTAGTGCAGTTGTGCAAATAAATGAGCTTTAAATCCTTTCACACNTAGAATTTCTATAACGAGTGGACTGACTTCATCTCTCTTCCATGTCCTTAGCTGTTAATGAATTGGTGAGGATTTGACACCTACTACATTCATTCACTCAAAATGAAGCCTGCAGTCACTTGATCAAAATGACTTTTCTGGTACTGTGATAAAACTTCTGATGTCAGTAGTGTTCACTAAAGCTTGTGCAGGAGGTCAAGCCACCCCCACCCCTGTCCCCAGGCCACAGACTGATGCTTTCTCTGCCCTAATAATTCCTTAATTATTGCTGCATGGCAAAGTTTCAACAGATGGTCTGGAGCTGAATAAATTCTATTCCTGCAGGCCAAGGATTTCAACAAAATGTGGAGCCCACAGCCCAGTGAGCCCTTTAACAGCTGAGCCTGTGAAGCTGGCAGCAAGCCCTGAGCTTTTTAGCAGTGGATGTATTTTGTGGGTGTTTTCTCTGCCTATCAAGACCACAGAGCAAAGAGCACAAGGATCTGGGCAGCAGCTGAGTAAGCATTTTAACTTCTACATCTACACATCACCTCATTGCTTTGCTGCTCCTTCCTTCACTCCTGCTTTACAGCAATGTGAAATGTTGTCCACTCTGATTTTTTTCCATTTTTTTTCCCACTTTTTTTTAACATTAGTTAAACCTGAGCAGAGCAGAAAGTCAATTAATAGGTTTTTTTTTTAAACTGAGAGGTCATTATGATCAACTGCTTTGATGTGTTGCATAAAACATGACTTGTCTGGTCAAACAGCAACACTTATTTCAGGACTGGCTTAAATATCAAAGATATCCAAAAGCAATTTCTGGGCATGAAAAGGAAATTTGGCTTACATGCACTGATAGCAACCATAGCAAAATAGATACTGTGCCATTTAAATACATTTAATTCGGGCTGGGTGTGATCTGAGGAACAACAAGAGAAGGATTTTAGATTAATTTTTTATCTTGTTGGAAAAAAAATCAGCATATGCTGCCTCAGTTGGTGTCATGAAAGTTACACAAGATAGGAAAAAAAAAAAAAGCAGATTATTTTCAACTGTGTGTAGCAAACAGGCCTAGAAACTGAGACTGACATATGACAAAACAGCATTATCCTGAAGACACAAATGCAATAACTAAATCCAGCCAACCAACCAGTGAGTAATTAGAAAAACCAAACAAAATAAAACCAAACAAAACACCAGGACTGACTACACAGTGATGCATTCGAAGTAATGAAGAGTTAAAAAGGAAATAATTGATTAAAATGAGCTTTGTATGCTGTGCTGATGTATTTTACAGATCATTAAGGAGGCACTTCCAGTGGCTTCACACCACCCTGAGATTTTCACCTCATTACTTTTTGATTCTGCTCCAATATCTTTTCTTTCTGAAGCCTTACAGATGCTCTCAACACCCAGGCAGGGGTGCAGGGCTGGCATCCTGTGAGATGGTTAAATAAACCATCCAGGTGTGCTTATGTAATGAAATAAAACATAAGGGACATTTTGGAATCCACAAACCCTCAGCAAAAAGTTGACAGAAAAACTTAAGGATCACGAAAAGTTCTCTAAAGGAAAAAAACAAATACAGTAGGATGAACTTGAAATATTTACAGACTAAAGCACATCTGAAATGTGATTTTCATACTATAGATTTTGCTGGCACATCTGCTTAGAGCTACCTGCATATAATGCAACATTAATTAGCTAGAGATGTATACGTGTGAATTAGCATGGGATGTATATATATGAATTTAATGTTAATTGTTTATAGCACACAGCTTGACTCTCCTGTCTTTGAGCTGCTGTTCATTTCCAAAAGTGTGGAATTCAGCAGGCCAAATATTTTTTCTCTCTGCTGGGAGTACTTTTTGGCAAGTCTTCCATCAGTAGGAAATGAGCTGGAAAACTCTGGTGAAACTTCAAAGCAACAGCTTAAGGTGATCTTTCCATTCCTGGATTTCTAGTTTAAGAACACACTGAATTATTTCTCCCTAATACATCTTTTTATACTGTGAATCAGATGAACTTGTGAAAATCATCCATGAGATATGTAAGAGATCTTGTCACTTTGGAATACAGGGCATTTTCCAATTTATGAAGATACTAAGGGAATTATTAATGCCTCGAATCCTCTCTCTTACTAGTGCAGTTGTGCAAATAAATGAGCTTTAAATCCTTTCACACCTCAGAATCATGTTTGCTGGGGTGGGAGGTGTGTTGGTTCATTTGTTTGCTTGATTTCTGCTTCATTTTTCCTCCCTGTTTTGCTGGAAACATCCATTTTTCCCCATCCCACATCCTGGAACAGCAGATTTCTGAGCTCTAGTATCCCTCAGGTATGTCTCACATGGCCACAATAAATTAGGGACAATGGAAAGCCTGTTCCAACTCATACTGGGAAAAAGGGCAATTTATAATAAAGACAAAAGCCAGCTCTTACAGAACTTACATTCTAAGACATAAGTAGATATAATAAGTAGATATTAGTAAATATAATTAGAAGGAGAATTAAAAGTCTCAGTAGTCATCTCAAAAATATAATACAAAGGTAAAGTGTGTTCCTATATCCATAGGAACAGTTTCAACACTTGATGATGATAATCTTGATAAATGAGGGGTCAGTGCAGCTCCAGGAGATGATGGATTTTTTTCAGAGCACTGGAAGAATGTGGGATCTATTGACCTGGAACAGCAGCACTCATGAAAACCAAACCCAGTGACAGTGCCCCTGGCAGAAGCTAAAAGCTGATGTTTCAGGGAAGGGGGAGGCCAGGAGCTTGCAGACACCAGTGAGATGGAGTGGGGCACCCCACAGATTCTCCATCTCTAGGTATTTTGTGCAACAGAAAAGAAATAATCTCTAGATTGCTCAAAACAGGAATAGTCCCAAATGTGATTCCTTACATCTGAAGCATCAATACAGGCAGCTCCATTGAACTGCTAACAGCACCAGGGAGCAAAGCACTCCAGACAGGTCTGGAATATGATCTCAAAAGCAGTGGCTGGAGGTGGCCAGTAACCCAGATTGATCAGCCTGGGTAAGAACTGCCACTGTGGGAAGGTCAGCCCTCGAACACGAGTTGTGGCTGGAAAAGAATGGGGTCAGCTCCCATCTTCACATTATTCTGCTGCTGTGACTCTGCTGTAAATGCTATTGAACTCCTCAGCCCTTGAAGGCAGAGCACATCACCACACTCCCACAGGCAGGGAGAACATGAAGCTGAGCAGCCTGCCTGATGCAGCCTGTTGGATCCACTCGATGTGGATCTCTGGATTTCCTCGGGGGATGCACTTTCCCCATCACAAAACTGCTTTTCAGAGCAGCCCAGAGCAGAGGAAATGAGCTTCTGTTCTAGCACCAACATCAACATGCCCAAAATATCAACAGCTGCTTTTGTTAACTGCTTATCAGTAACACCTCTAGTGTCATGAGGTTGCTGAAAGTGAGTCCAGTGTGCTCAGAACCACATTCAAATACCAATCCCTTCCAAAACCTGCACTAAGAACTGCAGAAAATCACCTTTTTTTTCCAAGTCCTTGAATAGATGTGGACATTAAAAGATGTGGCAGTGCAGGACCAGGACTAGTAGCCATTGCCTTGCCAGTTAGAGAAACCCCTCTCACTCCCCTGACATTTTAAAGGCAAACCATGAACAGCAAATGCTGTTAAGTAAGGGCAGGATGGGTGTACTCATCTCTTATTACTCAACCAGGAACACAAGCAGATGAGTTTGTCCTCAGATGACTGAAACAAGGCACTTTTGCCTGTGAAAATCTTATGCATCCACTGCAAAAATAAAGCAAGCATGGAGTGTCACATTAGTTTAAAAATTTGATGACACATTAATGTCTCTCTGAACTTGAAATCCTTTTAAAATTTGCTTGCAGGGGGGAAAAAAAAAAAAAAAAAAGCAGTTTCCAGAGTGTTTCACTGGCACATTAAGATATGTCTTCTAAGTCCTGGAGGTGAAATGTTTTTAGCATTTAGGAGAGCTCTGGGCTTCCAGTCCTTGTGCTGAGCTGGCTATGAATACATGACAGAAAGCATCTGTGATCTGCTGCTCCCAGGGTTGAAGCCCCAAAGCACCCAGAAAACCTGGACATAATCCTTCACTCCCATGGCTGATTGACTGCACCAAACATAAATCACTCTGATGTGTGTGTTCTGATGTGACAGAACAAAAACAGAACGTGCTCCACAGATTATTTCATCTTAATTAGGAGAAAAAAATGATCTTTTATTTCAGTTTTCTTTTACAAAAGGCATTGAGAGATATTCGTGTTGCATCAGTTATCATAAAACACAGAGACAGAATCTATCTGAAGGCTTGTGGAGATGAAGCACACATTAAAAATGGGATTATGCTGCTGCTAATGGGGAAATTATTGCCATTCTAACTTCCTACTAAAGCAGACTGGGGCATCAGTAGCTCTTTATAGAGAGAATAACATCCCTGTCTCCTGTTGGAAAATGCCTGGCCCATTTCTTTGATGTCCAGGGCTCTGTTTGAGTGCACAGGCAAGTGCATCAGTGCAGGACTGCAATGAAAGCAGGTGGCCCAAAGTCTGGCAGTAACAGAACTTTCTGAATCACACAGCCTTTTTTCATATGAACATTTCCACCCTGCACTGTTGTTTTTCTCTTCTGGAGGACTGGATCAAAGCTGTCTAGCTGGAAAGAGATTTCATTCACTTCAGTCAGCATGGAAATATGTCTGCTTTAAGCTTACATTTTAAGGAGAGTGTATTTTCAACACTTTTGTCTTCCTTGAGTAATGTGATTTATTCTTTTTTATTGGCATTTTCTATCTAGCAGCTATTCCCTGTTGGTGTAGTTTCTGCAATTAAGATGTCAAGGTGATAAGCAGGGAAATTATGTAAGCAGTGTCTGGGAATTATGATGAGATTAAAAAAACAAATGGAAAGAAAAAAGCTGTTATGACAATACTTGGCCACTATATATGTATCTCAACTCACAAACAACTCTCAATTCTCCTCCTCCAATCTCAATTAAATCAGATCATTGAGCCAATTCCAAACCTATTAGAATTAAATCAGTAAAAGCATCATTGGGAGTGGGAGTAATAGAAGTGAAATTGGGGTGTTTCCACACACAGTGCAGCCTCAGTATGAGCCAGACACCCCAACATGTGCAGAGAAAACTGCCCATCCATTCCAAACAGCACCTTAAGTGTTTGGAATGTCCACAGCTACTCATTCCACTGGGCTGCAGCTTGTCCCAGTGACAATTCCTGAACCCAACCCAGAGCTGCTTGGGTATTACAGCCTTGCAAATGCGTTTTTTTTTTATGCTCCAAATGGGTGGCTCAGCAGTAATGATTATTCAGAGAAAAGTGGCAGACAGGGTCAGGCAGCAGCAGAATGGAAAGTGAAAACTTGAAAGATGTTGGCTGAATATTTATGCAGAGCAATCTTCAGTCTCCACATGATGGTGCATAATGGGATCAGCAAAGCCAACGGAATTCACGCTGCCTGAACTTCCTCTGAGAGAGCTCAGTTTAATCTGCACACAAGACTGACAACCCGTGAACACAGAGAAAATGTTCAATGGCATGTAAAAACCTCATTGAAATAATGTTTCTGACTACAGCAATGTTCTGGCAATCACAGAATAAACAACTTTCTTTTTCTTGGTTTTTTTTTTTATTTCTATTTTTTCGCTTTATTTCTTTATTTTTTTTCCAAGCAGATTCAAAATCTCCAGGCCACTTTGTGGAAGTGGCATCCAAACACTGTCACAGCAGACTTTTGTTCTTTTGTTCCACTGCCTATTTGGTATGTCCTGCTGGCAACTGAGAGGCATCCATGGGGATTTGAGTGAGGAGGACAAGGGTTTCACAAGAGCCTGACACTGGCCATCACTGAAGGGTTGCTGAGGATGAGCAGCATCTGGGCACATCTCTGCTCTGAGATTGCAATTTGTCAGGAAATAGTTTCCATTGCAAAATGAATGGCTGTTGGCTGACTGTGGAGGGCTTTACTTTGCAAGATTTTCTTCTTGAGGTATCCAAAGCAGTGCACACAGGCAGTGGAACCCATGCCTGTGCTGTAGGGTCAGCACAAAACCTGCAAGAACAGTTTATTCCCCTGAGGGGGCTGTAGATTTACTGCACAGTAAGTCTGAATAATTTTTTTTTTTGCGTTTTATTTTCTAAACTAGGGGTCCTATTTCATCAAGTTTAGTTGGACTGGCCTCTGAGCAACCTGCTCTAGTTGCAATGTCCCTGCTCACTGCAGGGGGGTTGACAAGATGACCTTTAAAAGTCCCTTCCAAACCAAAGCATTCTATGATACCAGTACTTGCACTGAGTCTGGACCTCTGTTAGGAACTGGAATAGAATGCAATCCCAGTTATTAGAAATAGATTAACTCTCCAAAATACTCGATACAGGTATTACCTTAGTTTATGTCTAACTTTTATGTCTGCTATGTCTTTTTTTCCTCCAGAACCTACACAGCTATGATTATCCAGTATGGACCAACAATATGTCAGAGGCACATCAGCTACAGACATAACCAGCTTTCTCATGTGTGAATTGAATACACAAAATAAGCTCTAAAAGACATAGAATTCGACTCATATCCGTAGTCCAAACTCTCCCTTCTGTCTCTAACTTGTTCAAGAGTGTCCTGCACGTACAGGACCTGATTCTGCCCAGGTCCACAGGCAGCATCTCCACATCTCCCTCCTCCTCAGCTTGTCAAACCCATGGAGAGCAAAGCTGGGAAGGCAGAAGCGTTGTCCTGCGGAGCAACTGTCGACCGTAGTTCAAATACTTTTTGAACATCACACTTTTTTCTCCAACGCCCACTCCTCGTTGCGGTCCGAGGCCTCTCCCCGTCGGCGTCTTCCCCTCGCTCGGCCTTTCCTCACCGCAAGCAGCAGCTCACCGCCGACCACAGCCACGCTCCGAGGGCCGCGTGTGGGCGCACCTCGCTTCGCTTTTCCTTCTCCGAGCTAAAAATAGACCGGGGAGCCTGACAACTGTGTCCTGACTGGCTGCCGGGGCGGTACCGCCAGCCTATGGCAGCGCGGGGGGCGGTGAACGAGGAGGCCGCTTGTTCGCCTCGGTTGGGCTCGGCCAGTCTCGTCTCGTCCCGGCCAGGTCTATCCAGGACCGGAGGGGCTGCTCCGCTTCTGGCTGTGCGAGTGTGCGACCCTCCGGGGATGGTGAAGCGCAGGCGCCCGGAGAAACCCCCGGGGCAGAGCGGTTATGCTCACGGGGCGGCCTAGTGCGGACGTGCTGGGCCCTGCCGTACCCGCCGCTTGCCTTCCGGACTGCTAGCGCTTTTCACCGCTGCGGAGTTCAAACCTGAGCGTTAAGGAGGCGTGGGAGTCCGCCTCTGCGCAAACACAAGCCCTTCCTTCTCGACCGAGCCCCCGAGGGCCGCTCTTGCCGTTCGCCGAGTACCGCCGGCCTGTTGGGGCCGCTGCCCGCCCGCGGAGCCGCCGCGGTTGTCGCCCCGCCCGAGCGGGGTGGCCCCGGGGCTGGCCTGGAGGCGGCGATGGTCGCCTGCCCGAGCTGGAGGCACCGGGCTCGGTAGCCAAGGGAGCTGCCGGAGCCCGGAGGCCTTGCCCGGGACCCGGAGGCCTTGCCCCGGGCCATGAGGCCTTGTCCGGGACCCGGAGGCCTTGCCCCGGGACCTGGAGGCCTTCCCTTGTGTCCGGAGGCCTTGCCCTGGACCTGGAGGCTTTCCCTTGCTCCCCCCGCTTCCAGCGGCCTCCACACGTCTACATGCCGGCTTCAGGCCGTCGAGCTGGCGGTGTCCACGGTGCTAAGTGCACTCAGACGTGTTTTTTGCAGCGTTTCTTTGCTCACGGGTCTCTGGAAACGCCAAAGGCAGCTCTGCTCCATCTGATCCCTTCAAAGGGATCGCTGTCAAGCTGTTCTCATGTGTGTTGTAAAGACATTTCTGTGTATAAAGTGGTACCTGAGTGGCATATTTATTAACCAAGGAAACAGCTGAAAGGATCAGAATGGAGTAGAAATGTACAGGATATTTTCCTTAAGTAAGAAACAGTGTTTAGAACAATTGCAATGGACAATTATAAGACGCCCTCTTGAGAGAACATAGCATTCAATAAACAATAAAAGCATCAAATAAAAGAAGCACCAGCTCTATATATCAACACAGTTACATAGACATACATTAAAAACAAAGTTTTATCTCTGCTAATGCTTTACAGTCACCAAAAGTGCACTGGGGGGAACTTGGAATGCAGAAGCAAGAAGCTCATTAGCAAGATGCTGTGTCCTGATTTATTCAAGCACTGGATAACACCTCTGGAACTGTTAAAAGATCTCACAGTCTGGGAGAAGCAGTTTGACTTTTTTGCATCTCTTTTCCACAACCTCGTGGGTGCCTCACAGACTGAACATCACAGAGGTGCCAGCCCAAGTGTAGTGAAGGTAAGAATTGGAAAGATGGGGAGTGAAAGAAGGAATTTGCATCCTTCAGTCTTCACTCCAGTCTGTGCCTTGGTTCACATAGATAGAAGGCAACAAGCACTTTGTGTCTTCTCACCTATTTTAGGCTAAATGCTTTGAAATGCCTGAAAATTATTATTTTCTGCTGGTTTTATACAGAGCACAGGTAGGTTTCAGCTTTGTCCTGTCCACGTGAGCTCTTCGTGTCAACTGGTAATTTCCATACCAATCTTTAGCAGTTGAGAAGTGAACTCTCCACAATTCAAAGGATTTCTTAATTCTAAAAGGGAAGCACTTCATGGGAAGAGTGTAGCCAATAATTATCTACTGCCAAAACAACATGTGAAATGAATGTGGACTGCTGGGAACAGAAGGAAGCTGATTTCTTCTGTGGCAGTTGGAGGCTTCTGGCATGAAAAAAAGAAAACAAAAGTCATTGTCATGTATTCCAGTAACTTCAAATTCAGTGGCATTTGCTGTGTGGTGATGGCACTCGAGAGAAATAGCTGTTATTTGTTTTATTAATACCTGATCACAGCCTAATCCTCTCATGAAGGCAGAATGAAGGGGTTAAGATTTTTGTAGCAGGGCAAAATATTCCTGTTTCTCCTGGATTTAGCTGAAGGATTTCTCCTGCAAGTCATAAATGTGCAATCTCTTTAGACTGGCCCTTTTGCTGTCTGAGCCCAGCTGGTTTTGCTGTGTCCAGATGCAGATGCTTCCAAAGTTTAGGAGAAGCTTGGAATAGCTTCTTCTAAAGAATTTTATTCTGACTTTTAAGCTTGAAGATTTATCCCAACACTAGAGGTAACATTTTAGATTCATCCTTCAACACCTCGAGCTTGTATTATTTTACAATATTTATATTAAATAATATAATTTAATTTATATTATTTTAAATATTAAAGTCTTACGACTTTCAACTGTATTATTTGCAGATTAATCCTGAATATATCTTAAATTTTCTTCTTAATCTCTGTCACATTTCATCTTTTGACAGTATTTCTTGTCATGCTTAGCTTCAGTCTCTTACTATTTCAGAACAGACATCTTATGGTGACATGTTTTGCTGCATATGCTCTGTTATGTCAGGACAATATTTTAGGTTGATTAAGGTATAAAGTTCTTCAGGGCATCTGTTCAGGGATGCATGTCTAATTTAGTTCCCCACAATGTCTTTTTCTGAGACCCCTCTACTGTATTTTCTTTAGCACAGCCAATGCCTCTGGGCTGCTTCTCCAAGGTCTTTAATTATCAAGCTGTCTCCAAGAAAATTACATAATTAAGTGGTTTTCATTTTCATTCTGAATTGGGTAATTATAACTAAAACACAGAAAAGTGCATCAGCTGCAGTATGGAGAAACTCAAGCATTAAAGGAAAAAAACTACCTAGAAAAGAAACAGAATTGAGGAGATTCCACTAATACCAGTAAATAAGATTAAAATAAAAAAAAATAAATATTGAGAATTAAACTTCCTGGACTCTGTTGCTTCAAATGATGCACTTTTCACAGCTTTGATGATTTTCCATCCTTAATATTTTCAAGGTAATTGATTTATTTACTCACTCTCCCTAGTTTTAGCACCTCCCCCATCACACGTGTGTTTGTACACATATATTCTTTTCTTTTTTTTTCCTGCAGCAGATGGTGGATCTCCTCTTTCAAGGCTCAGGCAAGGCACACAGAGGAAATATGATAGGATTACAATGATTCTGAAACACAGACATCTTTCTCCTATTTCCCATCCACCTGTTTCCATGCAAGCAGTGGCAGCAAACCCTCAGAAACAGGGAGTGTGTTTGGCTTTTGCTGGTGAGAAAACCCTGCCCTGTTCTTGCAGACTCAGTTCCTATGACTACCTGCTCTTCAAACCCACAAATCTGGGAGGTAACAGCTCCACTGAGCTCAGCAGTATCACTGCAAAGGGAGCAGATGAAGCATTTCTCCCAGCTCCAGCAGGAAAACAGCTCCTCTAAATCCAACAAAGTCACCCCAGGCTCAGTGCTGTTAAAAATCAGGTCATTTCTCCAAGTAAAAACATGAGTTCAGAAGCCTGATTTTCAGCTCTTTGTTGTCACAACATTAGATGAGCTTCATTTCTGCAGAAATACTACAAAGTCAGGCTTGCTAGAATTTGAGACACACTGTGCTCTAGGGAAGATTTGGAATGCTAGGAGTAAAATGCTTTTTTTTTTCCTGAGTAGATCTCATCCATATATGTATAAAACATTATCCATGCACCCGTGCAGTGAGTGGAATGGGAGTGACATCTCTGGGAGGCAGGAAAAAAATGGCTTGAAGGAGTTCTTGCTCCTGAATCAGTCAGAAGTGGAGCTGCCAGCATCAGTGGGTGTGGAGGGGAAATGTTTATCCACTGCAGGAATGATTATATCACAGCAGTGGCTGGGAATATTGGGAATTTTCACATCTAATTTGCTGCTTAGGAGATGAATACAGCAGTTGTGTGAAATACAAGACATATTTGGGGGGGTTGGTGATCATGAGTGCTTAGCTTCTCAAGTCTTCATCTTGCCAGAGAAAGGATTAGGTGGCTCAGGGGGCTCATCTAGTAAAACAATTCCAGAGGTTTCCAGGGCAATTTTTGGTGAGTACTGGATGATTCTGAGAGCCCAGGCATCAGAACTGTGATCCTGTGGAATGAAATGGGCACAGCCCTCTGCTGTGTCTCTGACTCTCAACTACATGACTCTGAGAAACCTCATGTGTGGGTTTCTGTTCCCCAGCAGCATTTTCAGGTCCAAGTTTGAGTGGAAATCTAGGAAAAATTGAAAAGACTGACTGTCCTTCAGCTCCAAATTGGAAGGACTAAGGTCTTGTGTGATTTTTTTAGGGCCCTCACCATGCATGTGCCAGGCTCTATTTTAGATCAGAAATGTAATAACCACAATCAAATGCTTCTCTAGTTTTCCCAGAGCCACATTTTGCACTTGTACCATCATTTTTTCCCTCNAAGGTAATTGATTTATTTACTCACTCTCCCTAGTTTTAGCACCTCCCCCATCACACGTGTGTTTGTACACATATATTCTTTTCTTTTTTTTTCCTGCAGCAGATGGTGGATCTCCTCTTTCAAGGCTCAGGCAAGGCACACAGAGGAAATATGATAGGATTACAATGATTCTGAAACACAGACATCTTTCTCCTATTTCCCATCCACCTGTTTCCATGCAAGCAGTGGCAGCAAACCCTCAGAAACAGGGAGTGTGTTTGGCTTTTGCTGGTGAGAAAACCCTGCCCTGTTCTTGCAGACTCAGTTCCTATGACTACCTGCTCTTCAAACCCACAAATCTGGGAGGTAACAGCTCCACTGAGCTCAGCAGTATCACTGCAAAGGGAGCAGATGAAGCATTTCTCCCAGCTCCAGCAGGAAAACAGCTCCTCTAAATCCAACAAAGTCACCCCAGGCTCAGTGCTGTTAAAAATCAGGTCATTTCTCCAAGTAAAAACATGAGTTCAGAAGCCTGATTTTCAGCTCTTTGTTGTCACAACATTAGATGAGCTTCATTTCTGCAGAAATACTACAAAGTCAGGCTTGCTAGAATTTGAGACACACTGTGCTCTAGGGAAGATTTGGAATGCTAGGAGTAAAATGCTTTTTTTTTTCCTGAGTAGATCTCATCCATATATGTATAAAACATTATCCATGCACCCGTGCAGTGAGTGGAATGGGAGTGACATCTCTGGGAGGCAGGAAAAAAATGGCTTGAAGGAGTTCTTGCTCCTGAATCAGTCAGAAGTGGAGCTGCCAGCATCAGTGGGTGTGGAGGGGAAATGTTTATCCACTGCAGGAATGATTATATCACAGCAGTGGCTGGGAATATTGGGAATTTTCACATCTAATTTGCTGCTTAGGAGATGAATACAGCAGTTGTGTGAAATACAAGACATATTTGGGGGGGTTGGTGATCATGAGTGCTTAGCTTCTCAAGTCTTCATCTTGCCAGAGAAAGGATTAGGTGGCTCAGGGGGCTCATCTAGTAAAACAATTCCAGAGGTTTCCAGGGCAATTTTTGGTGAGTACTGGATGATTCTGAGAGCCCAGGCATCAGAACTGTGATCCTGTGGAATGAAATGGGCACAGCCCTCTGCTGTGTCTCTGACTCTCAACTACATGACTCTGAGAAACCTCATGTGTGGGTTTCTGTTCCCCAGCAGCATTTTCAGGTCCAAGTTTGAGTGGAAATCTAGGAAAAATTGAAAAGACTGACTGTCCTTCAGCTCCAAATTGGAAGGACTAAGGTCTTGTGTGATTTTTTTAGGGCCCTCACCATGCATGTGCCAGGCTCTATTTTAGATCAGAAATGTAATAACCACAATCAAATGCTTCTCTAGTTTTCCCAGAGCCACATTTTGCACTTGTACCATCATTTTTTCCCTCTGGTATACCATACTCATATATTTGGATTATTTTACCAGCTCATGCTTTGTCTCCACACACTGAGGTGATTCTTTTTTTCCCTGTTGTCTAGGAGTCAAGCTGCTGTGATAAGGAACTGACTTGGCCCTCCTCCAGCTATTGATGTCTCCAAAGTGATGCTCTGCCTCCAGATCTGCTAGGAAAGCTCCTGCATGTGCCTGGGGGAATTATGCTACTGGTACAAGGTAATCTGCACTGATTTTTCACCATGAAAGTTCAGCATTTAATATTAAGATCAAAATCACATGCCATCTTCTTCAAATAATTTGAATTTTTCACATTCATCAGTGTCTTTGTGTGACTCTAGCATTATGAGCTGGTAAGAATATCTGCTGCAGCACAACTGATGCTTCAAAGTTGCTTTTTTTTTCTTTTTTATCTATTTTTTATACACATGAAATGCAAGTTAGTGCTCTTTGGCAGCCTGGATAATCAGATGCAAGGTGATGCTCCCTTCACACTGCTGGGCAATATGAAGTAAAAGCTTTTCTACTCCAGATTTTCCTCACTTCGTGTGGCATTCTTCACACCCAATGTAGATATTTGCTTTACAGAGGCCTATTCTAGGTCACAGCATTCTCAATTTACTGCACACATCACTTTTAGCTGCCTACTGCAGATGCTGTAGATAAAATATCTACAATTGTAGATATTGATGTTCATCATTTCAACCCCACATTCCAANAATATATTAATAATATAGTATATTAATCTTTATAATATATAATATTCTAAAGGTTAATATAATAATAATATAGCAAATAATAGTGATGGTAAATGAGCTTTTTTGTTGTTGTCTTGGAGTCATTCCTAGTTGTTGGGCAGCATGTTAGTGGGTCATGTTTGCTGAAGTAACTTGGATGAATTGGAGTTTTCAGACAGTATTTACACATTGTTTGCTTTGACTGTTCACCCTGCTCTGGTAAATATTTGCTTTGGTTCCCTGGATCAGGTCTAATTAATCAGCAGCAATTGCAATATATGCAATACCTACCAGGGCAAACGAGAGGGACCCTTTTGCTTCTCTGACTGGCATCAGGAGTGCAAATTATTGGCAAGAATATTGGAATTATCCTGGCAAACTGACTTTTGGGGTTCTGCCACAATCAGGGTTTTCTTCAGTTGGTTGGTTTTTTTTGGTGAGAGTTGTTCGTTTTGCCTTCTGAATAAAAATCCATTTATTAGTCCCATTATAATATTCCCCTAACCCTTGTGAGATTGAAATTGTTCTGATAAAGTCCTTTACAGGCAGTTTAATGAGTGTAGCTCTCACACACACTTGAAAAAAAAAAGCTATATTTTGTGTTTTTCACCCATATACACACTGTTGATTGAAAAAGAAGGGGAAAAGTAATATAGCAACCTTTTAATAAGCTGAAATAAAATACAATGACTAATAGAAATAGAAATGTCATGAACTGTGGGCACAGGAATCCATGAGCAGCTCAGAAGCAGCTGATGTAATGTTTGGTTCATTCATGTTCATAAAGACCCCATTTGTTTAACTAGGGTGGGTTGGGTTTTTTTTTCATGGTCTGAAATATGCCATTTGTTTTGAGGGTTTTTCACATTTTCATTGCAAAAAGGGTGTCTCAGATGCTTCCAGAGGGGAGAAAAAGTCTTAGAAAATCAGTTTTCAGTTCCTTCAGTGGCAGTATTTGAGGAAATTTGGGTACATTAGGACAGGGAAGTTAAAAATTGAAGATATCACTATGCTCCTTCACCTGAATTCACTCATCTCTCAGAGATGAGGAAGAAATCTTTAATTTTTAGAGTTGAAAAAACACCAATTTGAGAAACTCTGGCTTACTGGTCTACTTTCAGACAGCATCATCTCAAAAAAAACCAGCTTTAATCCATTTTTTTGTGCATTATCCTTGAAAAGCTGAAGAAGAATAATCCATTTCTGTACAATCTTCTCTCTATTGTGCATTTTTTAGCCATGAAATGTCATCTTTGGCTTTTCTGAATCAAAAGATAAAGTGCTGAGCTCAGAAGTACCAGATACCATCAGTCCCAAGGAAAGAATTCCAGACAGCAAATGGTCCCATCAGTGGTACTGTGCTGTGCAGCAATCCTTCCCTCTGGAGAGATCAATATGTCTGTGTTCCCTGACCTACTGACATTTTCTTGTCTTTCTTCACTATACAAAATATGCACAATATTTTTTCTCAGCCTTGAAAAGTCTCCTCATCCACCCAGAGACAAAAAAATAGATTATTCACAGTGGCCTGGGTGGGGAAAAAAAAAATCTGTGTAATTCCAGCTAGCAACACTACTGCAAGAAAAGAGAAAGGCAGTGTTGTTTATGAATTTTCTTCAGTTTCAAAGTGCTCTCTCAGCAATTAGAGCTGCACTGCTGCAGATCAGATGCTTACATAATGCTCTTATGCAAGGAGGGTGACAAGATCTGCAGGGATTAAACTACTCTTTGTGCATTCATAGTGTGTTCTTTCACTTGGGGGAAAAAAAACCTGACAAATTAACTGCTGCAAATGGATTATTCTAAAGCAAGAAAACACGTCTCACTACAGTGACTTTTCACCTGTTTATTTTTCCACTATCAAGGTGTTTTGTGGAGCTCAGCTGTTTTTTCCCAGGCTGCATCTTGGGGTAGCAGCCTCATCTCAGCTGCCCAGGCATGTGGCACATGGCTAAGATTAGGATTTAGGATGTGCAGGGAGGATTCTAAGCTTAGGATCCTCCCTGCACATCCCCACTAATGCAAATTACAGCATCTCTGTGTGCTCTTCCTCCACTATTACCCCTTTGCAAAGGTCTCTGGCAGATGAGTCAAAAAGCACAGCAAATAGTAGAGGCCTTGTGGAAAACCAGTTTATTTTTATTATTATAATAATTCTATTAATTCTATTAATTCTATTAATTCTATTAATTCTAT
>VYZU01000022.1:94870-109164 GCA_013401355.1 Ceyx cyanopectus | reverse complement strand
CTCTGACAAAATAGCAAGTACCCTAATTCTCCTGCATTTTGTGTGCTATTTTACAGTGAAGGATGCTCCCATTCATCTCATAAGTTCTTCACATAAACCTGGCTTAGACCTTCTGAAGGTGGAATATATCAAGGTATACATAAAGCTTTAAAAATATATTTTGAAGCACTTTTGTTGTGTCTTAAGCTTATTATTTGGAGCTAGCAAATGGTATTGTGTCTTTTGAAGAGCATAGTGGCTGGTTGGAATGAATGTTAACCTTCAGATGGATTATTATTTTCCAGGCTGACAGAAATGGGCCACACTTCAAGACAACTTTTGATAACACTGAACAGATGATTCAAGTGAGTGCTTGCAGACTTCCTTGTTTTTCTTTTGATTAAAAGATAAAGGGAGGAATCACTAAGGGCTTTTTGGCTTCCCTGTTCCTCCTTGACCCTCTACCTGGCCTTGCAGCAGGCAGATGTAAAGAGCTAAAATATCCTTGAAAGTTTTTATATAGCTTAATATAAGAGCAATCAGGGAAGTCTAGTTAATACTGAAAAGTTCTTGCCAAGAAAAGGTTCCTGATGCTGCAGCAGCAGCAGCAGATGGCAGTTCTACAGCTGCAGTGCTGCTGAGGTGGGTATACAACCTGAGCTGANATATTAATAAATTAAAATAATAAACCCTCAAATAGGTTTGAGCATTTACTTCTATGATTGTTCTAGAGGAAAAACTTGTCTGCAGTGGAACCTTGGAAACCTGTTCCTGGAGCTTACTTTATAACTGGTGTTCCTTCTACATGTTCTTGAGTGTCTAGTAATACAGCTAAACTCCAGTGCTTTCCTTAAGAAGGCTTTAATTCTCTTTATTAAGTCTCTTCACTTCTCACCCAGTGGGCAAGAAAGCATAAAGACATAAAAAATATACTTTTCAGGTTAGATTTAAGCTGCTCGTACAGTTAAAAATCACTTTAGACTGGAAAGGAGGAGGTGAAATATTTACCCCTGTTTCTGGAAGAAGTTTACTAAGGAGGAAATCTCTTCTGTAGACTCTGAAGAAGAATATTATGATTTTGAGGAAGGTTCTGAACCAACTGATGGGTCATTAGTCAAAGAAGAAATAAATAAGGAGCCTGCTCAAGAGGAACTGACAGATCTTCAGTTGAAGTTTGAAATTAAAGAGGTATGTCTTCATATTTTTACATTCTGTGTAATGATTAGACACAAACACACAAAAAATGTTCTGTTTCCAGTGTTCTCCAGATTGAGTGGATGCAAAAACATGGCTGCCAAACAAAAAAAGCATGTTCATTTAATTGATAGACATACCAGCAACTTAAAACACATCTCATTTGTGTGTATCTATTAAAATAAGAGAAAAAGCCCCTTACTGGAGTATTTTTGGTAGAAAAATCATAGTACCAAGTCATAATTTAGGGGTGGAGGGTGAAAAGTTTTGCACTGGAAGAACCAAGTAAATAACCCAGACTGGGGATTTGTGTTTCTGTGGTCAAATTATCTCTGTCACCATGAAACAACCACTTCTTTGTGTATTTTTACCCTTAAACTGTGTAATAATACTTTCAGTAAAGCAGGGAAGGCAATAATTTTGTGCTTTCTTTTTGTCTGTTAGCTCAAATGGTGAGGACACATATGACAAGGTGGCATAACTGTGTATTTCTTACTCATCCAGGTTTTAGTAGAGCTCACCAGGCAAAAGACGACTGAGGAGATGGTGCTGGTGTTTGATGTGATGCATCTCGGGACAGAAGCTACTGTCAGAACCTATAATTTAGCATCTGTGTCTTACTTAAAGAAAATCAGCTTGGATTACTATGAAATTGGAGGTAATAAGCACTGGAGGAGAGGTCTGTGTGTGTGGATGTGGAGAGGCAGAGAGCATGAGTACAGCAGTTCTGGAACTGTAGCTCTTCCATCTCTTGTGCTCACTGAAATTCCAGCCTTGTTCTAGCTTTCCAGGTTTAATACTTAGTATTCAGCTGCCCAGTGGCAGTGCCTGTCCCATTCCTGCAGTTGCTAAGGTTTGGACTCCCTCCATAATGCTCATTAGCTAAATAAGCAGCTTAGTGCTCAATCTTTGGATGAAAAAGAGGTGCAGACTTAGTTATTCATATTGGGTGGTGCAGTGTCTTTTAACACATAGCATTGAAAGTGAATGCCCATTTTAGAGGCTCATGTTCTTTGGTTCTCTGACAAAATAGCAAGTACCCTAATTCTCCTGCATTTTGTGTGCTATTTTACAGTGAAGGATGCTCCCATTCATCTCATAAGTTCTTCACATAAACCTGGCTTAGACCTTCTGAAGGTGGAATATATCAAGGTATACATAAAGCTTTAAAAATATATTTTGAAGCACTTTTGTTGTGTCTTAAGCTTATTATTTGGAGCTAGCAAATGGTATTGTGTCTTTTGAAGAGCATAGTGGCTGGTTGGAATGAATGTTAACCTTCAGATGGATTATTATTTTCCAGGCTGACAGAAATGGGCCACACTTCAAGACAACTTTTGATAACACTGAACAGATGATTCAAGTGAGTGCTTGCAGACTTCCTTGTTTTTCTTTTGATTAAAAGATAAAGGGAGGAATCACTAAGGGCTTTTTGGCTTCCCTGTTCCTCCTTGACCCTCTACCTGGCCTTGCNATTAAAAGATAAAGGGAGGAATCACTAAGGGCTTTTTGGCTTCCCTGTTCCTCCTTGACCCTCTACCTGGCCTTGCAGCAGGCAGATGTAAAGAGCTAAAATATCCTTGAAAGTTTTTATATAGCTTAATATAAGAGCAATCAGGGAAGTCTAGTTAATACTGAAAAGTTCTTGCCAAGAAAAGGTTCCTGATGCTGCAGCAGCAGCAGCAGATGGCAGTTCTACAGCTGCAGTGCTGCTGAGGTGGGTATACAACCTGAGCTGAGGGATTCATGCTATGGGACAGAACTCAATTTTCTATATATCATCAGTTGTTGCCTTTCAACTCTTGAGTGGGACTTCTGGATCAGGAAAAATTGCATTTGTGCTCTCCCATTTGAAGCCCATTCAAGTGTAGAACTTCTCCTAAACTGTACAGCAGGAATTCATTCATTTCTTGGACTCCCTGAGTGGATTTGCTGAGAAATAACTTTATACTAAATACCTTCATGGCAGCATCCTGCCACTTACCTGCTGATGCAGTACTGTGTCACTGCAAGAACATTCAGGAGCAACTCTGTGTTTGACAAAGCATAGAGCTTGAGAATTTTTCTGGTTTTAAGAAAATCTTATATTCCATTGAGTGCTTTTGCACCTCAGTCCTACACTTTCAGGTTATTTTATTTGATTATTTTTGATCACATGGAGTCTCATGTTTTGGACAGGTGGCTTTTTCATCATTGAACATTCTGCTGCACACTGAGGCACTTATGGATGCTGTCAGTTTTCTAACAGCTGTCAGTCCATCAGGCAAGCAAAGAAAGGAAGACACACCAACTGGAGACAAAAAGCAAGATGATGAGACTAGATTGAAGAAAGGTACAGTTCTGTTTGTGAGCTCTCTATGCTTGTGTTTCATGACCATTTAAAAAATAGACTTAAGTTGGAGTACATGAGATTTCTGCCAGTTTAGAGGACATAAGCAGAAGCATCATCTTGTTGTCCATGGTAAATAAAAGGCCATAAGTAGTGCTTGATTGTGCTTTATTATTGATCTAGGGAATTTAAATATGTTTTCAAAGTAGTAGTCAAATCCTCTACTAGCCTAATGAAAATCTTGCTGTTCCTGTAGCACTGAAACACCAAATGAAGACCATCAGGGAGGTTGTCTGGCTTCTGCTCTTCTGCCATAAACAGTTTTTGCCAACTTGGGGGTGACTTCACCTGATTCTCCCCAGCTTTAAGACTTGCTCTTATAAAGCATGCTTCTTGGCTGTCTGAAATAAGTTTCCAAGGGTTGCCATTTCTTACAGTCTTCAAGAAAACTTGCTACAATAGGATCTTGGAATAGAAAATACTAGATAATGTGAAAAAAACCCTCTAAAATGTATTGAGTTATTTAATGTTGAATATACTGGGCAATTTATTTTATCTTCACTTAAAATAAGCAGTAATTGTTGTGATAGTCATCCCTGGATGGGAGATCAGGGACAGAATTACAAGCAAATGCTGCCATCTTTTATCAGTAGAGCTGCCCTAAGAGTTTCTCTAAGATGGGGTGTTACAGACTTAGTCATGATAGTGGTGATAAAAGAAACTACAGGAAGCAGAATTACATCATCTGAATGGAAAAAAAAAAACAAACCCCTACACTAAAACAACTCTCAAATACTCTCAGGAGTTTAAATGGGGAAATATTAATTATATGTATCTTGAAAATCCCCTCACCCCCCTTATTTCCAGTGGCTACACCTTCCAAGGCTAAGGATGTCTTTGACTTCAAGCTTTTTGCCAAGCTGGATGCCTTCTGTTTAAATATTTGTGATGAAAAAAAGAACATTGCAGAGATCAAGATACAAGGTATGAAATTCATTTTTAGAAGGAGTTTGATTATGGGTGTTTTTTCATCTTTTACTAAGCTTTGGATATTTTTTCTGCTATACCTGAATTATTTAGGATAAAAACAAAACGAACTAAGAAACCTTGAAAGTTTTATGGCTTTGAATTTTTAAAGGCTTGCTTGTGTTTCCTGTATATGGGTTTTGGTTTTGTTTCTCTTGCTGTTTGTTTGTGTGTGGTCTTTTTTTTAGTTGATTAGTTGGTTGTTTTATTTTTTTAACCATTCAGGCCATCAATAATATTGTGTGAATGAGAGAGGAGGGTTGGTTTCACTTACAAGTTTGGCTATAACTGCCAAACTCAATTAGTATGAAAATTTAAGAATGTGTGATAGAGAAGAATATGTAATAGAGCTGATCAAAAGACTCCTGCTTGTGCATAGTTTCCAGATAGAAAAGCCCAATATATTATTAGAAAATAAGGAGGAGGGGATCAAATGTGTTTAGGTTGGTTTGTTGTTTTTTTTTTTTATTTTTTTTTTATTTTTAAGTCTTCATTGAATTTTGCAAACAATTACTGAAACAGTTCTTGCGATGTCTAATTCCTGTCTATTTTCTGATCTCCCCTGCTGGTGTTTTGTGGCTCCACTCTGGAAATGAGTGTTGCTACTTATGCAATGCTGCTGTTTATCCCTTTACAGGTCTTGACTCATCTCTTCTCCTTCAGACAAGTCATGTTGTGTTCTTTGCCCGACTTAAAGACATAGTTGTCACAGATGTTGATGCAAGGACCCTCCATAAAAAAGTACTGAACTACAAGACTTTAACTTTTACTTGATTCTTGGTTAGTTTTGTGTGTATCAAAGTGAAGTGTAATAGATGTTCTTATCCCACTCTCTTTAAAGTATTTGATTTGTCATTAATACCTCTTTGCTTTTCAAAGTATCTTACCTGAATAGTTTCCTATTAGAAGAATACATGTCCAGAAAGATGTAGAAAATCAAATATTAATTTGTACATTTTGTAGGCTAATTATATATGTAGCTCTTCTTTGTGTTACTACTTTATTAGAAGCTGCTGACATCTGGTCCATACTGCTTCTTTCCAGGCTGTGTCTATAGTAGGAGATGAAGTTTTCAGTTTTAATTTGACATTAGACCCATGTGCTACTGAGGGAGAAGCCTACACTGACATGTCCAAAGTGGATGGAACTGTATCTTTGAAAGTAGGCTGCATACAAATAGTGTATCTTCACAAATTTCTCATGTCTCTTCTGGTAAGCCTTTTTTTTTTTCCCCTTGGTATGTTTCTGCTGTGTTCCCAAATTAGTCTTCCTTAGTCAAGGAAGGTATAGTCAAGGAGGTAAAGCCATCTTGTAGCTAATGAAGAATCAGAGTCGAGTTGAAATGTAGTGGTCAGTATGTTTTTGACCCCCTGTTAAAGGTCATGAGAGAAAGTCCTCAGTTGTCTTTCCCCAGGGAAAATATAACCCAGTAGGCATCAGAAGTGGTGGTCGATCTTGGCTGTGATTTGATGTTGTGAAAAGACAGAGTAACTCCTATTAGAGCACTGTTTACAGACATTTCCCAACTGCTTGTTCCAGACCTTCTTGAACAACTTCCAGACAGCTAAGGAGGCACTGAGTGCTGCCACAGTGCAAGCTGCAGAGAAGGCTGCTACCAGTGTTAAAGACCTGGCTCAGAGGAGCTTCCGACTCGCCATGGACGTGGACCTGAAAGCACCAGTCATAGTCGTTCCTCAGTCCTCAGTGTCCCCCAATGTTATAGTGATAGACCTTGGCTTGATTAGGGTTCAGAATGGCTTCAGCTTGGTGTCCTCAGAAGGCAGCTTGCTCCCTCCAGTCATGGACACAATGGATGTGCAGCTGACAAAGCTGAAGCTGTCTAGGTAAGTGCCCTGTAGGTGGTGACTTAGCTGAATGGTAGTACTAATACTCTAGAAGTTATTCATCTACTTGTGCTTAGAAACCATGGTTGGTGACAGTGTGAAAAGTACTCACTTTTTATATGAAGAGCAAATAAATCAGTAGTAAAATAAGATGTTCTGCTGTTTAATGAGATACTAAATTTGAAGTTTTAAGCTGCTACTTGGAAAACATAACCTAAAACTTGACTTCTAACTTCCCACCATTTGTTTTGTGTGTGTTTTGTTCAAACCCCCCCTATTTTTTTTGTTGTTTTAAGGACCACTGTGGAGACAGGTTTGTCACATCCAGATGTTCAGATACTTCACCCTATAAATTTAAGCCTTTCTGTGAAACGAAATTTATCTGCAGCTTGGTTTCACAAATTACCAGTATTGGAGATCACTGGGCATCTGGATGCAATGAATGTAAGTCTTGGAAAAAGAAGGTGGTGAGAAACTTGTGCTAATAGTTCATGTAAGGCTAACCTTTATGTTGCTTCTGGACAAGAAGATGCAACAAGCTGCAAATATTTAGCAGTTGTAGAGGGAGTTTTCAGGGATGTCAATAGAGTTTAAGCTACTTGTGTGAATGTAGACACTTGAAAGTTGTTTGTTTTGTGTGTGTGGTGGATTTATTTATTNTTTTTTTTTTTCCCCTTGGTATGTTTCTGCTGTGTTCCCAAATTAGTCTTCCTTAGTCAAGGAAGGTATAGTCAAGGAGGTAAAGCCATCTTGTAGCTAATGAAGAATCAGAGTCGAGTTGAAATGTAGTGGTCAGTATGTTTTTGACCCCCTGTTAAAGGTCATGAGAGAAAGTCCTCAGTTGTCTTTCCCCAGGGAAAATATAACCCAGTAGGCATCAGAAGTGGTGGTCGATCTTGGCTGTGATTTGATGTTGTGAAAAGACAGAGTAACTCCTATTAGAGCACTGTTTACAGACATTTCCCAACTGCTTGTTCCAGACCTTCTTGAACAACTTCCAGACAGCTAAGGAGGCACTGAGTGCTGCCACAGTGCAAGCTGCAGAGAAGGCTGCTACCAGTGTTAAAGACCTGGCTCAGAGGAGCTTCCGACTCGCCATGGACGTGGACCTGAAAGCACCAGTCATAGTCGTTCCTCAGTCCTCAGTGTCCCCCAATGTTATAGTGATAGACCTTGGCTTGATTAGGGTTCAGAATGGCTTCAGCTTGGTGTCCTCAGAAGGCAGCTTGCTCCCTCCAGTCATGGACACAATGGATGTGCAGCTGACAAAGCTGAAGCTGTCTAGGTAAGTGCCCTGTAGGTGGTGACTTAGCTGAATGGTAGTACTAATACTCTAGAAGTTATTCATCTACTTGTGCTTAGAAACCATGGTTGGTGACAGTGTGAAAAGTACTCACTTTTTATATGAAGAGCAAATAAATCAGTAGTAAAATAAGATGTTCTGCTGTTTAATGAGATACTAAATTTGAAGTTTTAAGCTGCTACTTGGAAAACATAACCTAAAACTTGACTTCTAACTTCCCACCATTTGTTTTGTGTGTGTTTTGTTCAAACCCCCCCTATTTTTTTTGTTGTTTTAAGGACCACTGTGGAGACAGGTTTGTCACATCCAGATGTTCAGATACTTCACCCTATAAATTTAAGCCTTTCTGTGAAACGAAATTTATCTGCAGCTTGGTTTCACAAATTACCAGTATTGGAGATCACTGGGCATCTGGATGCAATGAATGTAAGTCTTGGAAAAAGAAGGTGGTGAGAAACTTGTGCTAATAGTTCATGTAAGGCTAACCTTTATGTTGCTTCTGGACAAGAAGATGCAACAAGCTGCAAATATTTAGCAGTTGTAGAGGGAGTTTTCAGGGATGTCAATAGAGTTTAAGCTACTTGTGTGAATGTAGACACTTGAAAGTTGTTTGTTTTGTGTGTGTGGTGGATTTATTTATTTATTTTTTAAATTTTAAATATTGAGAGGAATTAATACAACTGTTATAGAAGCTCCAGTTTCATTCCTTCATGTCTCCCCTGTATGATCTCAAGATATTTTTGGTTTTTTTTCTTTATATGCTGTGAAAGAAAATACCAGGTCAAGTATCATGGGGTAGCATATCATTTAAAGGAAGGTATTAAAAGCATAGACACTCTAATTAAAGGTTACAATATGTATTAGTACAGCTTTAGAAGTCATAAGGCTCTTCCACCTAATGCTGTAACAATAATCACTTAAAACAATGTTGTTGTGTTATGTAAGGGAGAAGCAATGGTGACAAAATACCTGTAAATAAGCATTCTTCCTGCTAGGAAATATTGTTCTGCTTTGTTAGATAGTGGGAAGTTTAAAGAGCAATGTGCTTTTCTTCAGGACTGTGATCTCACCTTTTTTAGGTTGTGCTAAGTCAAGAGGATTTGAATGTCTTCCTCAAAGTGTTGGTGGAAAACCTTGGTGAAGCAGAAGAAAAACAACCTCCTGCAAAATCAGTACTGCAAAAGGAAGGTCAGAGATGGGACTTGTTTCTAATGAATATTTAAGTGTGTTAGCATTCAGGAATTATTCCAAGCATTAATTACCTGGAAAGCAGGCTTACATCTAATAGTATGTAGAAGTGATAAACTTAATTCTGCAAAGACACTGTTCACACTTCAGTCTTGATAGCAGTGGAAACATTGCAAGGCAGAATTTGGGAGTTGTGTTGGTTGAATTGTGCAGGGAATAGCAAGGTCTTGAGATGTCAGGGCTGTCTGGTGCCAGAACATCTTCCTATTTCCTTGGCCTGCTCTGCAGTTCAAGGCTCTGCTAGCTCATCTCATGTTGCTAGCTTATCTTAGGTCAGTGTAAGCTACCCAAGTCAATAATAGAATGGGATATGTTTCTTGAGCTGAAGAAATTATGACAAATTAAAAAGTTAACCTATCTGTTCAATGCTTCAGGTAAAACCAAGGAAATGGAGAAACAAGTTTTGGAGCAGGGTAAGAGTGTTCCAGAAGAGATGCTGTCTGAGAAGAAAAAAACAACTCTAAGTGATGATGTAATCAATATGGTCCTTAATTTTGAAATCAGAGAGGTAGGAATCAATCTAAAATGTATTGTTACTAAATCTGGTAGGCAGGTCTGTTTCTTAGAAGCAGGTGGCTATAAAATCCATTTTAACTGCTTAAAGTCAGTACATACTAACAAAAAGCAAACAAAAAACTCCAGGGTCCAGATTCTTCATCTGTTTCTTCAGTGATTGTCTTTTGTCAGTATTATATAAGAATATTAATGGAATCTTTCACATGTACAGCCCACCTAACAGGGAAAATGAGACTATTAACTTGTTCCTTGCTCACTTGGCCTTAATCCATCCTAATGCTGCTTATGATTCTCTTAGTAACAGATCAGCTGAAATAGTTAAGCTAGAACTAATACATTTCCCTTAGAGATGTTAAGTGTTAGATTAAAGGTTAGGTGCTGGGAAGAGTCTCAAGCCATTAATTAACAAAGATACCTTTGTACAAGAAATTGTCCAGGCATCATTTTCTCTGAAGACATCTGTGATACTTAAATATGAAGAGCTCTTGCCTTTCATTTTGGCAAGAGTCAGACCAAATGTTTTGGGTATATGTGGTACTTTACCTGGTGTTTCTTGCATTTTGGGTTGGTTTTCTTTTTTTAGTGTGTAATTTTTGTTTCACTAAATCTTGTGGATGGTCTCTGTCCAACAAAAAATCAGGGTTCCATTTTTTAGACAGAAACCCACCTTCAAATCCAAAACTGTTGTTCTAGTTTTTGAATGCAATTCTAAGCAGAAACATCCTGTTCTGTGATATTCTGTGTGTGATATGAAATCTTGTAGGAAAACTGAGTTTTAGGGCCATGAGAAATATTGGTCCCACAGATGAAGTATAGACAAGAAGCAAGTTGAGAGCATCCCAGGTTTTGTTTTTCAGTGGTGGTTGGTGGCTTGGTAATTATAATGAAATAATTGTATTGAATTTAATGTTAGTTCATAATTCTACTTAAATTTTCAGCTACTTCTATAACCTTTTTTTCCCCTCATTTTCAACATTATTGTCAATGTAATGCTTAAGATTTTCTGTGACTGAAGAACTGTGATGTTGAAACATTTGCTGCTTTATTGTTTGCATAGTATCAGATATTCAAAAACAGAGCCACATCACTGTATTCTTCACTCCCCTTTCTTCCAGACCAGTATTATATCTGGTAACTGGGGTTTTTTCCGTGTTAAAACTCTGTATGCAGCACTATGTAGTGTGTGATTACAAAAACAAAGTAGCTTGATAAAGAAAAAAATCTACTGCTAAGGAAACAAAATGAAATTCTACTGAAATGAATAGACTGGGGATTTTTGTTTTGTTGTTAAGTGGTTGGTTTGGTTATTGGCCAAGAGGAAGAGTCAAAATCTTGAACAAATGGGTGTTTCTCTTTGGAAGAAGGAGATAATGCCTGTTGCTAACTGCATGCCAAAATACCTGGACAGCTTCACTGAAATAATGAGTTTATTTCCCTTTCCATGTTCAAGGTTGTAATAACCTTGACAAAGCAGCTTCAGAAGAAGAGGTGCCCATTNCAGACAAAGAAGCTGCAAATGAAGTCATGACTGAAATAGCCATGTATGTATTCAAAGTAGGAAAGTATGGTTTTGAATATAAGAAACCTAAAGATAGGAATGCAAAACTTAATGATAGGCATGTAAATAACTTTCTGATTTTGAGTTTTCTTTCAGGACCAAGGTAAGTTACTTTGGACTAGCTGAATTAAAACATTTCACAGGGTAGTACTTCATTTGCAGCTTCTTTGTCTGAAGGGATTTCACTGTCACTATTTCAGCAAGAATTGTATGTAATTAGCAGGTGATGGAGATGTATCATGGAGGCTTTTTATAGGTGGAGTAAAGTTGTGAGTGAGACTCTTGACAGTTGTTTTTCTTCATTTGCAGACTCAAAAGGAGAGCCTCTTTGCATTATTAATTCTTCAAGTGACACAGATGAACCTCTTCTAAAAATGGAATACACTAAGGTTTCAATACCTTTTTACTAAGATTAGTAAAATAGTGGGAGTAAAATAAGGCTTCCATACTTAGCTTGGGGTAGATATTTCTTTCTTGTTTTAATACATGTAGGATTTGTATGTTAAGCTTATCTAAGTGGTGCTCTAAGTACCTGTTTTTCAACTTGTCATTCCATTTCACTCCCTGCTGAAGCCAACTCAGATCCCTGGTGAAGCCAAATGTTTGTATCCATTCCTCTCAGATAAGTATCTGCAAAACTTAATAGGTGAGATAGTCTTTGCCTATGTAAGTGATAGGGTCCTCTCTGCAGGTGGTAACACTAGCAGCAGAGGAGTGAGATCTTGGCAAGTAGAGTTCTTGAGCTGGTATTTAAAAAACAAAAGCCTTCCAAAACTGCAGGAACACTTGGGAATCTGATAGGCTGGAGAACAAGTGGGCTACTCACACTCGTATCTGTCATGACATAATTTGGATGGAGGAAAGCAATTAAATTTGTTCTGACAAACTACTGAATATAAGTTGTTAGAATCCTAGGTTAGAGGAAATTTAGTAACAGGCCAGTTGAACTATCTCAAAAGATGTCCTGTAACAGTGCAACTGAGCAGAGCATCCTGGGTGTAGACAGTTGTTTTTCTTACAGATTGATCACTTGGATTTGTTTTCTTTACCAGTGGGAGTAATCCTTGTGTGCTTGTGTGTGTGTGTGTGTGTGTGTGTGTGTGTGTGTGTGGTTATTAATAGAGCTAATGAATTCAGTTAATTGAGTAGGGACTGACTGTGTGCTTGGGGTCCCCCCACTTCCTTTAGGCTGATGCTGATGGACCAGATTTTGTCACTACTTACAAAAGCACCAAGCAAAACATCAGTGTAAGTACTGGGTGTATTTTATTTATTTTAAGCTTCCCAAACAGTAACAGCTGTGTAAACTTGTTAGCTCTCATTTTCCTCTTCTCATTGAGGAGGAAAAAAACCCAATCCCCTTTTGTTTAACTGTGTCAGAGAGAAATCCAGGAGTATTAACTGCTTTTATCTAGCAGATGTACATTTTTAGTTAATGAAAATGTGTAAGCTCTTATTTCTGAGGTCTGTAGGTTGTGTTTTATTTCTGTAGTGATGCAGCATGTGAAATGAAGGACTTGAGTGTTGATAACATACATGAGATGTGAGGTGAAGTGTCAGGCATTCTCAGGAGTCTTGTGTTTTCTCAGTTCTTTTTCACTGCTGAACTGTCAACCCAAGTGCTCTATAGTGGNAGTGGTTGGTTTGGTTATTGGCCAAGAGGAAGAGTCAAAATCTTGAACAAATGGGTGTTTCTCTTTGGAAGAAGGAGATAATGCCTGTTGCTAACTGCATGCCAAAATACCTGGACAGCTTCACTGAAATAATGAGTTTATTTCCCTTTCCATGTTCAAGGTTGTAATAACCTTGACAAAGCAGCTTCAGAAGAAGAGGTGCCCATTGCATGTTTTAACTGTGCTACAGCTTGGAACCAGAACAAAAATCAGAAATTACGAGTTGACTGCAGCAGCATATCTGAAAAAAATTACTATGAAATGCATTGAAATAAATGGTAAGTCTTCCAGAAAACTTCCATGCAATCAGTACAAGGTGTGCAATCAGCTTTTGTAGCAAGAGCATGGCATGGTCAAAAAAAAACCCATTAGGTGGTGTTGGGGAAAAAGGACAGAAGCTTCATGCCAAAAGTCAGTTACTCATGCTGTCCTGTGTGATTGAGATTTGATCTGTTTCTCCTGACAGCAACTTTTACTCCTGTTGCTTCCAGTGTGCTTTCTTGATGGGTCAGGTAACAATTCCAAGTGACACTGAAGTCATGACTGAAATAGCCATGTATGTATTCAAAGTAGGAAAGTATGGTTTTGAATATAAGAAACCTAAAGATAGGAATGCAAAACTTAATGATAGGCATGTAAATAACTTTCTGATTTTGAGTTTTCTTTCAGGACCAAGGTAAGTTACTTTGGACTAGCTGAATTAAAACATTTCACAGTGATGATTCCTTTGCAGCTTTTGCACATAATTTGTCATACCAATGCACATTTACTTTTATGTGACTAAGGAAGAGGAAATGTGGACTTCTGATTCTTGTCCATCTCCAATTAACAGTAACTGAAGTTGTGCTTGTGAAGTGAAAATTTGCCTCTAAAGAAGGTATTTATTTTTGAAAGGGGATAAAGCTAAGCTGGAGAGTTTTATGGGATACTGAAGACCAGGTTTTCATGGAGTGCTCATGTTCCTGTGGAAGTGCTTGTGAGCTTTCAGTTTTTCATGATATAATAATAATAACAAACCCTTAATAAAATCAGAGGAATCCCAAAATCTTCTGAGGAAAACAAAAGCAACAGTTTATTCCAGTAAGAGAGTCTAGCACCATGTTTGGATTCTTCTAAGCTTTACCACAGCTACATACAGCAGCTTACTGAGAGCAAACCCCTTTCCCCAATTGCTGTGTAAAGCAAAATCACAACCTTACATAGGAACCAAATTCATTGCATTCCCAAGGCTGTGCATTGTGATGTAATGAGCTTCCTTACCAAGCTGGGGTTTTCTGAGGTTTCTGTTTCATCAACCTGTATTATGCATACTCTAGACCCCTTATCTCTGCTTGGGGGATGCTCCCAAACACTTGAATTCACACAAGGAAACAATACAGCCAAGAAAACCCAGTTAGCTGATAGGAAATCAGCAAGATTGACACCAAACTGGGAGGAGTGGCTGACACAGCAGCAGGCTGTGCTGCCATCCAGAGAGGCCTGGACAGGCTGGAGAGCTGGGCAGGGAGAAATTGAATGAGATTTAACAAGAGCAAGTGTAAGGTGCTGCATCTGGGGAAGAAAAACTCCATGGATCAGTACAGGCTGGGGGCTGATCTGTTGGAGAGCAGCTCTGGAGAAAGAG
>VYZU01000022.1:0-93652 GCA_013401355.1 Ceyx cyanopectus | reverse complement strand
AGAGTCAATTTATGGTGGTAAATTTGGTATTTGAAGTAAGGTTATGAATTTTGTCTTGGATTGTTACACAGCATTGTTTGTTATGTAGTAGAATGCTGGATTTTAAGCTATTCCTATTATTTATATTCAGTAACAATGTTTATTTTTAAAATGTCTACTTAACAAACACACTTCAACAAATTCCAATCTTCCTTTTGTTTCAAATCAGGAATGGATGCATCTGTAGCTATGAAACCTAAGAAGATTAAAGTGTTCTCCAGACTTGAGGATATTGTAATTACAAATGTTGATCCAAAAACAGTCCATAAAAAGGTGATGTGTTCTGCAGGTTGCAAACAAGCAAAAAGATCAAGTTCATTAAGTTATTGACAGCACTGTAATTGGCTGTGTTGTATAATCCATAAAATACTATAAAATAGCTGATCCATTTTCCTTTTCTGCTTATCACATGTGTCCAATCATTGCTGATAAGCTGCAGTTGATCTTTTTTGGTGCTATTTCTCATTTAAAACAGGCAATCATTCTCTCCCAGGTTACTGTCTGCAAGTATTAACTATGTGGACTTTATCTCCTAGGCTGTCTCCATCATGGGAGATGAAGTATTTAGATTTCACATGTCATTTTACCCAGATGCTACTGCAGGGGCAGCCTACACTGATATGTCAAGGGTGGATGGTAAAATGTCTCTGAAAGTGGGCTGCATCCAAATAATTTACCTACATAAATTCTTCATGTCTCTTTTGGTAAGACTTAAGTTTCAGTTCTTCATGAATTTTTTTTCAAATGAAATGTTTGTGCCCTGGGTTTGTGGTGATGTCAAGCTTATGGAAGTGTTCAGCTGGAGCAGTGTCACTTCAGCTGCACTGCTTTATGGAATAATGACACATGTGGAGAGGGGTGACTTAAGGAATTTTGTTGGTAGCTTTAATATCTTGAAATGAGCAACATGTTAGCTTGTGCATGATTTTAACCTTCTTGTCTTGGAATGAGAAGTTTCATGCTTATGCTGAACCTCTGCAGTTGCTCTTAAATGGATGTTTTGCCAGGGCTTGCCTTTTTTTGAGAGGCTTATTTGCTCTCATGGTATTCTTACTTTACTTTTTTTTTTTTCACTTCCTATCAACAGAACTTCCTAAACCATTTCCAAACAGCACGAGAAGCCCTGACTGCAGTGACTGTCCAGGCAGCAGAGATGGCTGCTTCCAGCATGAAAGACCTGGCAAAAAAGAGCTTCCGCCTCTCCATGGATGTCAACTTGAGAGCTCCAGTTATCGTTGTTCCTGAATCTTCAACTTCCTATAATGCTTTGGTAGCTGATCTTGGCTTGATCAGAGTTCAGAATGAATTCAAGCTGGTGCCTGCAGATGAATCTTCTCTTCCACCAGTCATTGACAACATGGATGTTCAGCTAACTGATTTGAAATTATCAAGGTATAGGTGGAGTTTTCTTCTGAGTCCAAAAGCCTTCATCAAGAACACGGGGCCATGTTCTTTGTGCAGCATTATTCAAAGGTGATAGGTGATGAAAACCTACTAAAAGCAAAAAAAACCCCTCCAAACTGCTTTCATGTAGGCACACAAACTCAGAATTCTTAGAAGCAAAGGAATGATAGGACAGTGACTGACTTAATCTCAAGTGCATAGCCAGGCATAAGTGTATGGAAGCACATATTGGTATTAATTTAAAATCAAGTGTATCTGTAATTCTGCTAGATCATATNAGAGTCAATTTATGGTGGTAAATTTGGTATTTGAAGTAAGGTTATGAATTTTGTCTTGGATTGTTACACAGCATTGTTTGTTATGTAGTAGAATGCTGGATTTTAA
The DNA here is from genome assembly GCA_013401355.1 of Ceyx cyanopectus. NCBI lineage: Eukaryota > Metazoa > Chordata > Aves > Coraciiformes > Alcedinidae > Ceyx > Ceyx cyanopectus. The sequence goes on along the minus strand of VYZU01000022.1, from coordinate 91,825 downwards.
GCTATTCCTATTATTTATATTCAGTAACAATGTTTATTTTTAAAATGTCTACTTAACAAACACACTTCAACAAATTCCAATCTTCCTTTTGTTTCAAATCAGGAATGGATGCATCTGTAGCTATGAAACCTAAGAAGATTAAAGTGTTCTCCAGACTTGAGGATATTGTAATTACAAATGTTGATCCAAAAACAGTCCATAAAAAGGTGATGTGTTCTGCAGGTTGCAAACAAGCAAAAAGATCAAGTTCATTAAGTTATTGACAGCACTGTAATTGGCTGTGTTGTATAATCCATAAAATACTATAAAATAGCTGATCCATTTTCCTTTTCTGCTTATCACATGTGTCCAATCATTGCTGATAAGCTGCAGTTGATCTTTTTTGGTGCTATTTCTCATTTAAAACAGGCAATCATTCTCTCCCAGGTTACTGTCTGCAAGTATTAACTATGTGGACTTTATCTCCTAGGCTGTCTCCATCATGGGAGATGAAGTATTTAGATTTCACATGTCATTTTACCCAGATGCTACTGCAGGGGCAGCCTACACTGATATGTCAAGGGTGGATGGTAAAATGTCTCTGAAAGTGGGCTGCATCCAAATAATTTACCTACATAAATTCTTCATGTCTCTTTTGGTAAGACTTAAGTTTCAGTTCTTCATGAATTTTTTTTCAAATGAAATGTTTGTGCCCTGGGTTTGTGGTGATGTCAAGCTTATGGAAGTGTTCAGCTGGAGCAGTGTCACTTCAGCTGCACTGCTTTATGGAATAATGACACATGTGGAGAGGGGTGACTTAAGGAATTTTGTTGGTAGCTTTAATATCTTGAAATGAGCAACATGTTAGCTTGTGCATGATTTTAACCTTCTTGTCTTGGAATGAGAAGTTTCATGCTTATGCTGAACCTCTGCAGTTGCTCTTAAATGGATGTTTTGCCAGGGCTTGCCTTTTTTTGAGAGGCTTATTTGCTCTCATGGTATTCTTACTTTACTTTTTTTTTTTTCACTTCCTATCAACAGAACTTCCTAAACCATTTCCAAACAGCACGAGAAGCCCTGACTGCAGTGACTGTCCAGGCAGCAGAGATGGCTGCTTCCAGCATGAAAGACCTGGCAAAAAAGAGCTTCCGCCTCTCCATGGATGTCAACTTGAGAGCTCCAGTTATCGTTGTTCCTGAATCTTCAACTTCCTATAATGCTTTGGTAGCTGATCTTGGCTTGATCAGAGTTCAGAATGAATTCAAGCTGGTGCCTGCAGATGAATCTTCTCTTCCACCAGTCATTGACAACATGGATGTTCAGCTAACTGATTTGAAATTATCAAGGTATAGGTGGAGTTTTCTTCTGAGTCCAAAAGCCTTCATCAAGAACACGGGGCCATGTTCTTTGTGCAGCATTATTCAAAGGTGATAGGTGATGAAAACCTACTAAAAGCAAAAAAAACCCCTCCAAACTGCTTTCATGTAGGCACACAAACTCAGAATTCTTAGAAGCAAAGGAATGATAGGACAGTGACTGACTTAATCTCAAGTGCATAGCCAGGCATAAGTGTATGGAAGCACATATTGGTATTAATTTAAAATCAAGTGTATCTGTAATTCTGCTAGATCATATTTTGCATTCTCTAACTAACAAATGTTTTCCCTTTATTGCTCCCACTGTGTTTTTGCAGGTGCATTATATCCACAGATTCTCAACCAGACTCTGAAATTCTGCGTCCTGTTAGTTTGACTTTAGTGGTGCAGAGAAATTTAGCAGCAACTTGGTATCATAAAACCCCATCAATTGGTATCAAAGGAGACCTAAAACCAATGCAGGTAATATCAGGGCAAATCAGAGCTACATCAGAAATTACATATGCTCTCAGAATTAACATAGCCTAGTTAAGGAGGTTGTAAACTCAATGTCTATGCTTATATAATTGTATTATTTACAGAATTATACAAGACTCTCAGCTTGACTGTCCAGTTTATAGATCTGTTAGAGTTTTGATGTCTAATGAATAGTTTTGGTGTAGCTGCATACAAATGGACTGAAACCTGTATTTTAATTTTTTCTGGGTCTCTGTTGGGAGCTATCCTTGGACTAACAGTCAGTCAAGACATCCAGGTTACCTCTTGATTTGGCACTTTAGATGGAAGATTTAAAATTGTATAATTTGTAATATTCAGGCTAATTGTTTAGTGATTTATTAAAAATTACAAGGGTACTAGAAAGTGTTTATTATGTGGAGTGTGTGTTCCTGTTCTAATTGCTGTTCATAACAAGTAACAAAACATATTTAGGGTGCCTTGGCCAGGAGCACTTGGACCAGACAGATTGTCTGTGGTGGAAGCAGCATGTTGTTTCTTCTCAACATTTGCATACTGTGTTGGAAATAAATACTGTCACCAGAAATTAAGATATGGGTTTATCACTTTACAGATTGCACTGAGTGAAGATGATCTTACTGTTGTCATGAAAATATTGCTTGAAAACCTTGGAGGGGCTGCTTCTTCTCCACCAAATGCTGGGCAAGAGAATGTTGAAGACACACAGATACTAAAGGGGAAAGTTCCAACTGAATCTGCTTTCTGTGAGGGTATGTTAAGTTAAAAAAAACAAAAACCAAAATCTGAGGATCATTTTAGTGTTGAAGTAGTGTGCTAATGTAAACAGGGCAAATCTCTGGGTGAAACACTGGGGAGACTTGGCCAAAATCACTTTGTCCCAAACTTTCACATTCTCACTGTTGGCAAATTACTATTTAACCATTAGTTGAATTCCTATGCTATGAGAAAAAAAAACTGAGAAGGAAGAGTAGAGTATCTCATGATGTTTGAGCAGCTGTAGTAATTTCTGTAGTTCTTCACTGAACTGCAATAAACTAGTAACAGCTTTTTTTTATGGTTCTTAAACCTTTCTGTTAGGTAATTTTTAGCATGCACTGAATACAACAAAGTGATATGGAGTATATGAAGGTGTAATTGTTCTGAGTAGTCTTATCTATTTAAAACTTCCTTTTTTTGTTATGCTTCCTTTTTTTGTTACGCATCAAACCAACAATTAAAACAAAAAACCAAACAAAACAAACACACACAAAAAAATCAAAACCCAACAGAACACCAACCCCCAAAATTTGAGAGAACCTGGAAGCCTAATATCCTTAAAAAAAATAAATTTTCTTTTCCTTAACAGGTCCTGCTCTTGGGCAGACAACTGTCTCTGCAGTTGAGTCTTCTGAGGAATGCTATGCAACACTGACATTTGACTTCAATTTTGAGTCACTTTCAGTGACTCTCTACAATAGTGAGAAGGATCAGGTTTGTGACACAACTTTTGCCACATTTGGGGCTTCTCATATGGACAGAATTCAGGTTTCTAAAAGAGTTTCATCAGTTGTGTGGGGTTTGTAATGCTTGTCTTAGGGAGCTTATGCAATTTATTCTTCCACTTTGAGGTGTTATGGGCAGAGAATGTCCTTAATTTGAAGGACATAAGTGCATTTCTTGCATACTACATGAAAATAACCAACCAAAACCTGTGTTCTCAGTGGGTTTGGACTCATCTTTACAATGGGAAGACTGATGATAGCAGTAGGCTCATCAGATCCTTTTAAGTCCTGAATCAAAATGCACATAGCAGCAAGGGAAACGTGCTTATTTATTCTGTGGCAACTAGTCTTTCTGTTTCTCATGATGTAGAAATCTCTGCTTCCACTGCACAGTGATAAGCTGTGCCTTGGGGAACTTCGACTGCATCTCATGGCATCATTGGGGAAGATATTTTCAGATGACTCAATAGATATAAATATTAAACTCAAGGCATGCACCCTGGATGATCTCAGAGAAGGAATTCAGAATGTGACTGCAAGGTGAGTTTGAGTAATGACTCAATGTCTTGCTGTGCAGCATACATAGTTCCAAAGCTGTAGCACACAAATTCTAAATGGAATTTACTCTTCTGTCAGAGAAGTCTGTACCTTCTTATTTCTGGAGGAAGTGCTGATTGCTTACATGGCAATACTTATTAAAAATTGGCACTACTTGGGAGTTTTTCTGGATCTGTGTATTATGTGTATTTCAAGTGTTTCTTGTTAAACTTATTTTCCAGAATGATAGACAAGAAAGATGACACAAATGACAGTTCTATGATAGATATAAGCTACAAGCAGGATAAAAATGGATCTGAAGTCATTGCTCTCCTTGACAAGCTGTACATATGTGCCAGCATGGAGTTTTTGTTGACAGTAGCAGATTTCTTTATTAACTCAATGCCAGCATCCTCAGCTGAACGATCTGCACAGTTCCAATTAAAGCAAGTTACTGCTGGGAAATCCAAGCCAGAAACAGGTCTGTAAAGAATTATTGCCACCCCCTGCCCCCACTCCTTTCTTTACAGTCTTTGTTCTGAAAAGAAACATTGCAAAAGTTTTCAAGATGCTGTCTTGCTATTAGACTTCAAAATGGAGTTTATTCTTCTTGCTGTGTGAATTACCACTGATGCCACAGATTGTTGTAAGCAGTAGTGATTCTGAAACTGTTAAGTGGAGGAGTTTGCTCTCTAGCAGAGCTAAATATTGAAAACAAGTCACACTAAGCAGGTTTTTTTACCCATGTAATACTGCAAATGACACCTTAGGGTAAAAAGTGCTAAGTTAAGGGTGAATGATGAAGAATGTCTCATATTTACTTACATGAATATATGATTCTTCTGTTTGGAGACTTGAGTGGATGTTCCAACAAGAATTTATATGGTGTGAGTTAGTTTTCATTTAGTATATCTTCACTCTAAAGAACTGAATTGCTTAGATATTGAGTAAAAAGGGTTGTTGTTTTTTTTTTCCTCCCCAGAAACAATTGTGCGGCCAAATATGACATTAAAAGCTGTGATCATGGACCCAGAAATTGTATTTGTTGCTAATTTGATCAGTGCTGATGCTCCTGCCTTAAAAGTTTCCTTCCAGTGTGACTTTACTCTGACATCTGGCAATCTTGCACGAAGGATGACTGCTCAAGTGAAGGGCTTCAAGGTGCTGGCCTGTGCTTTTCTCAAGGAAAAACAAGACAAGAGTGTTACTACGGTAAGAGAACTTGGGTTTCATAGTGAAACAAGTAGTGACAACTGCTGCAGCTGTGGCCTTCAGTTGGCATATATGGAACACTCAAAAAAGTAAGGTTTCTTATCATTCATTATGATGAAGATAGAGACTGTGCATCTGTGGTATGCTATTTAAAGGTGAACCTTTTATCAGTAAGTGGAAGATTTCCATCACACACAGCTCTGTCTAGAACCTGTGTAGTGAATCTGTAAAAGAAATTCAAAATTTCTTAGTGAAAACAGTGGTTTGAGGTGTTTTTAAGACTAACAATCCCTCTCTGCAGCCTTGCTTACTACTTATCAGTCTACTTGTCACAGTAGAGTGCTGGTCAGCATGTTGTCTGCAGCAGTGTGCCCAGGTGGACAAGAAAACCAATGGCATCCTGGCTTGGATTAGAAATTATTTGAGCAGCAGGAGCAGGGAGGGGATTGTCCCCCTGGACTGGGCACTGGGGAGGCCACAGCTGGAGTGTTGTGTCCAGTTTGGGCACCTCAGTCCAGGAGAGATCTGGAGGGGCTGGAGCCAGTGCAGAGAAGGCAGTGGAACTTGGGAAGGGCCTGGGGAATCAATCTGATGAGGAGCCATTAGAGGAGCTGGGAGTGTTGAGTGTGAGGAAGAGGAGGCTGAGGGGAGCCCTCCTCACTCTCTGCAGCACCTGAGAGGACATTGTAGAGAGTCTGGTGCTGCAGGCTGCCCAGGGAGGGGGTTGAGTCCCAGCCCTGGGGGTGTTTCAGGGTGGTTTGGATGTGGGTTTGAGGGACATGGTTCAGGGGTGAGCTTTGTAGAGTGGGGCTGATGGTTGGACTGGGTGACCCCAAGGGGCTTTTCCCACCTGAATGATACTATGAACTTCACCTGCTCATTCTTGGTAGGGAGCACTGAGCCACAAAGGTAGACAATGTGGTTTGTCTCACACATGCTGCCTTTCCTTATGCATTTTATTTTCTTAAGGATTCAGGTTGGGATTTTTGACTGAATCCATCTGTATTTTGGGTTTTCAGCTTTTCTGGTGAAAAGCTTTTATTTCACTAAATATCACCTTCCAATACAAAGTTGCTCTTGTGCAAATTTGGATGCTGGAATGAGGCACAGTGGAAAAAATGCTGTTACTCTGAAATGTGGTGGTGTTTTGTGGCATGAGCATCCCTTTGGCCTATGGGATTAAAAGACACAAGACCACAAGACCATTTCCAAAGGTTTGAGTCTAGAAGTTACCTTAATTACTCCTTATTTGTTTTTCATTCAGGTGTTACAACCATGCTCTTTGGTCATGGAAAATATGATGCATGTTTCAGGGTTACAAACTGTGGTAGTAACAGTAGAAGAACTTATTATAAAGGTAAGTTTGTCATTAAGACTGGGATTGGAATAACAAATGTATTTCTCAAGCTGTAGCTTGTTTTTTGTTTTTGTTTTGTTTGTTTTGTAATTTTAAATTTAAACATTGTGTTCTACAACTTCCAGCTTCCCCATTAGTTTGCTTACAGAAATAGGCATTGATCCTTTTTAGTGTTGCTCTGAGTTGAAAGAAAAAATCATTATCAGCTCCTTATTTTGGCAATCTCATGGCAAAAAAAGTATTAAATATGAATTGAATAGGGTTCCTCCTGTGAGTTTCTTGCACATTTATGGAACAACCTTCCCCCTGCAACCACAACCACTATTTTTCCCTTCAGAGACTTCTAAGCAGCAGCACACACACAAGGGCATGTAAATTTAAGCTGTTAACATGATTTCTAGCATGATATACAGTGTGAAGGACCTTCTTCTCAGTGGATAAATGAAGATTTGTGTCTATAGTAAAGGTATTTCTGAATGTAATTTCATACATCTATAAAATGATGATTCCCATTTGTCAACCAGAAAGGTGTTGAGTGCTGAAATCTTAACCTGAAAGCAATTGTAGGTTGTTCCTAATGCATAAAACTCTTGCCAGATGCACTGTCCTGCTGCTGGAAATGGTGGTGTGCAAACATGCTGCTTTGGGAGCATCTTCTAGGTCTGAAAATTCCATTCGTGTTCTACAGTGTGGTAGAGAAAAGGTTGATTTTGACTGTTCTTTTGGGTGTACCATGTATCACTGGAAGTGGAACTCCAATCTGGGAATTTTGCTTTTGAGCCTGTGGAGTTGTGAGGGAGGAATTGGGTAATTTTTGTATGGGGAGGGAAAAAATAAAAGGAGATAGATGAATGGATTGTTTCTTTATCTTGGAGTTCTATGTCTTACAGCAGCCTCAAAAGCCATGTACCTGTATGAAAACCCCAAGAAGTATTTACCATTTCTAGTTAGCATTTATTTTGCCCATTAGAAGTGTTTTGAGCTCTAAGATTTCTTTCTTCTTTGTTCAAGATCTCCCCAATAATTCTGAATACTGTGATGACCATTATGGCTGCCATAAAACCCAAAATGACAGAGGAGGATTCCAGAGGAGCAACTGAAGTTTCTGACAACTTGTGGCAAGTGAAGCCTGTGGATCAGTGCAGTGCTTGGTTTCTTGGTGTTGATGTAGCTACAGAAGCCACAGAAACTTTTAAAGACCATGAGCATGTTCTGAAAGAGGAGAAATTTGATGTTGTGGTGAAGTTGGTTCAGATAACCATGGAATGTGGGCTGGGACATCGGACTGTCCCTCTGTTGTTGGTGGAATCTGTCTTCTCAGGTGTCCTTAAAAACTGGTCCTCACTGATGGAGGTCACTGCTGATATGTCCCTGGAGGTAGGTAGAATCAAACTGTTATCCATCCAAAACAGTTCTTTGTGTTTCCTAATGTTAAGTAACTTTTTAGTGTGCTTTCTGTGGGCTAAATTAGTAATAGATTTAAATGTCATGTTCTTAGTTCCTCAGTAGTGAGGCAACCATGACTGTGGTGTGGTTTTTAAAGAAAACTTACAGTGAACAGTGGATTTTGGTGACATTTTCTAATGTGAAATCATCTAGCTTTCTCTGTTTCTCTGTTTTTCCATATTCACTTCCTGCTGTATGAATTATGAGCTTGGCTTAGTTGAATATTCATATTTTACACTTAGTGCTTACTGATTTTTTGTTTCTCTAGCATTGTGTTTATTGGTAAAATAGAAGTTAAACTCTCCTCCCCTTCTTCTCTGCATTTTTGGTTGTAATCACTTGACTATTTTTTTTGCCAGCTATTGCACTCTTTACTCCCAAGATATGTAAACAAGTCTCTTATCATAGAATAATAGAACCAAAGTGGTTGGAAAGGGCCTCTAGAATCATCAAGTCCAACCTCCATCCCAACACCTCTCTCTCCACCAGCCCACAGCCTCCAGTGCTGCATCTACTGGTTTTTAAACCCCTCCAGGGATGGTGACGACACCCCCTCCCTGGGCAGCCTGTTCCAGGGCCTCATTCCATCTCGGTGTGAGATGGAGATTGGTTTCTGATGTCTGGTTTTCATGCTGAATGCTGTTAGAAGGAGCTCAGTCCTTATTACTAGAGACCTTACCCAGTCTGGTTCTTCCTTTAGATTCATTATTACAATGAAGCCTATGCAGTCTGGGAGCCACTTATTGAACGAGTTGAAGGAGGAAAGAAGCAGTGGAGTTTAAAGCTGGAGGTATGTAAATATACTGGAAACTGTGGAATAGTTTGACTAGACAGCTATTTCTTTAAGTTCTATTTCACAGAATATTGACCTTTCAAATGCTGTTGCTTTGAGGGAACTAGGCTATTTCACTTGGAAAAAAAATCAGTCTTAAGACAGCTTAAAGTTTTACTGAGTAATGTTAATTGTCCAGTCCATGGGCAAAACATAGCATGGAACCACACAGAGAGGGGAAAGAAAATCACCTGTTTGCCCTCAGTGTTGGGATAAATTTTCTGTGTTTATGTAAGCTTTCTTGATCTCCTTTGCTTGGCAAAGTATAGGTCAAGTTGTTTTTCTGTTTTATGATAGGAGAAAGTAGTCTGTGTTCATAATAGCTTAATTTGTGTTTTAGATGAAGACTAACCCTGTCCAAGAGAGGAGCTTGATTCCTGGGGATGACTTCATTGTTCTTCCTGAGCCACAAACTGCAGTTACCATCTTTTCAAAGGACACAATGAATATAACAATATCCAAGTGTTGTCTTGCTGTTTTCAGTAATTTGGCCAAGGTAGTCCTCTCCTTCAGTGTGATCTAGATTGTGAATGTTCTTGGGACTCCTCTGTCCCAGCTCTTACTTATTACAACTCAACAACTATAAAACTCCCTGTCAGGAGTAGGAATCCTTATTGTAGCATCAACATTTGATGCAATACCAGAAAAATGCTGGTATTTTCTGGAAGGAACCTTGACTTTCCTGAAATACTGCTGTACAAAGCATAGGTATTGCTGTTTATATACACATAGATACCTATTTTTTCTTTCAAATGGTAGTTGCTGGGAAGTATTCTAAAGGTTTTACATATATATATTACTGTGTGTTATATGATGTGTTGTTAATTTCAGGCTTTCTCAGAAGGCACTGCATCCACATTTGACTATTCTTTTAAAGAAACAGCACCTTTCATAGTGAAAAATGCCCTAGGTGTGCCTCTCAAAGTGCTCCCTAGCAGAAACCTGAGGATAATTGATTCAGCTGAAAAAGAAAACATGAGCCACGTAGAAACTGGTCAGAGCATGGAACTGGAATACTCTGTTTTTGAAGTGCCCCAGCAGGGGAAGTTCTCTGCCTTGTACCGCCAAGAAAGCTTCATCTTCACTTTGGATTTAGGTAACTGTGCTGGGGAGTGGTGTACATGGTGAGGATGGGAAAATGGGGGAGTCAACAGGGTTAAATTCAGCAGGATCAAAATTTAGGTGAAGTACATGGTGTTGGAAGCTTTTTAATGGGCATCAGTGTTCAAAAGTAAAGAATTAAATCAGCTACCAGACTTCTTTGAAATAGATGTCAAATTCCTTCTCTCCATTTTTTTCAGAGAATGAAAAGTACAGTTCTTTGTTCTCCCTTTTGGAACAAATGGAACACATCCTGGTGGATTCATTGACCACCTCAGACCCTTGGGATGTGAGCCAGAGTGTGCATTCCAAATTCCAGCATCTCCATTCCTCTTATTCCTGCTACCATTTGGCTTCCTGTAGCTACCTAGTGACTTGAGAGAAGTTATGCTTTCCCTGTGGTTTTTGGCTTTGCCAGAAAATACTCTGAATAGAACTGAGTATAACAACTCCTAATACATAACATTCCATGGGTTTTTTTCCTTTCCATCCAATCCTATATGAAGGTACTTGACTATAATACAAATATCATGTTCAGTCTTGCATTTTAACTTGCCCAACAAATTTAACTTGCCCAAAAAATGTTTACTGTTTGGTGGGATTCATTGTGCTCTGTATAAATATCATCTTCAGGACTATCATTATGATCTTCTGACCTTAAAGCTTTTCTTCTCTGGTGCTCAAATACCATTTCAAGGTGTTTTTGCCAGAGAATGCTGTGATTCTGGTTGTAACTGAGTTGAGAGAAGCTAAAATACTGTTCAAATAGAGAATGGCAGTGTGATTTGTTTTGACTAATTAAGGCTTCTGTGTATTTTTATGGATTAGAACTTCAAGGATACAGTCAAGTGTTAAACATCCCTGTAGCCAAACCAGGTCGACAGCTGTACAATGTAAGAAAACTTCTTGTTGATGGCTCAGACTCCATCATTGTACAGATAGATGCTACAGAAGGAAACAAGGTTATCAATGTAAGATCTCCTCTGCAGGTAAAAAAAAAACCCAACAACCCAAGAAGCTAATATCTTTCAGCAGTGATTTTCTCTCAGAGACTTTGCTTCTCTTCCTTAATGGTCTTTTTATACCTATAATCTCCAAAAAATCACTTGAAGGCAAATTATTAAGCATTTAATAATACTTTCAGTATTGAATAATGCTTTAATGCTGTTACAAATTTTAAAAATAGGTATTCCATATGCATGTGTTCCTGATAAATGAAAAACCTGGCCTTTACTTCTAACTTTTGGCTTTCTAAAATCCTCAACGTTGAGGTTAGAATATGTTTTTTTTTATGTGACTTGGCATTTTAGGCATGTTGTTTCATTTCATGCTACTTAGAAGTAGTTCTCTCACATGCTTAGTTATCATTTTCCTTTAGAATTGTATTTCTTACCAAGATACATGGAAGCCTTGCAGAGGAGTTGAATTAAATCTAGTGATGTTGGATTTCCTTGCTGCTATTAGTATTTTTTCCTTGAGAAAATTGTACCATAGAAATGTACTGAAAATGAAACCTTTTTGATCCTAGATCAAGAACCACTTTTCAGTGCCATTTATGGTCTATAAAGTGGCTAGAGACTCCAAGTCACTGGAGCCAATTGGCATCTCCAAGCCAGAAGAGGAATTTCATGTTCCTTTACATTCATACAGGTAAACTTTCTCTGTTCTGTAGGGCTAATCTTTGTGTAGCATTAGTGTGGAAGCTGCAACTTACACTTGGAGTTCTTCCTGACTAGGCTAAAAATCCTAAATGCTATGTTTTTATTATGTAATTAGTGTGCTGGAGGAGCCCTTCAGAATGTCAGCAGTTAGTTGCTAGTGGGTAGTGAGCTGTCAGGGCAGTGCTGTAGGCCTCATCTCCAGTGCTGGGCCCCTCATGCCAGGACAGAGCCTGAGGGCTGGAACGTGTCCAGAGGAGCTGCTAAGAGAACAAGGGGTGTGAGGAGAGGCTGAGGGAGCTGGGCATGGGCAGTGTGGAGCAGAGGAGGCTGAGGGGGGAGCTCATTGCCCTCTCCAGCTCCTGCCAGGAGGGTGCAGAGAGGTGGGTGAGGCCTCTGCTCCTTAGGCACTAGTGACAGAACCAGTGCAGTGGGCTGAAGCTGCAGCAGGGGAGGTTTAAATTGGATATTGGGAAGAAATTCTTTCCTGAGAGAGTGGTGAGACCCTGGCACAGTGGAGTCCCCACCCCTGGAGGGGTTTAAGAAACAGTTGCCATGCTGCTTCGGGACATGCTTCGGGGGAGGCATGGAGGGGGCTTGTGTAATATTTAGGTTTGTGGGTATTGAGGCTTGAGGTATTTAGGTGGTTGTTGTTGTTGTAGGCTTAGTTGGACTGTGACCCAGGAGCTCCTTTCCAAGCAGGGCTCTGTGATTCTCCCCATAGGTGTCGTCTGTATGTCAGACCCACAGGAATGTTAGAGGGGCAGTTTCAAGAGTCCACCACTTACATTGCCTGGAGGGAAGAGCTTCACAGGAGCAACGAAATCAAGTGCTTGTTGCAGTGCCCATCCACCACAACAAACTTCCTGCCTCTAGTAATCAGCTCAACAGCTGTACCAGATAAACTGAGTTTTATTTCCACTTCTGGAGAGGAGTGGGATCCTGCCTACATCATCCACCTTTACCCTACCCTGACTGTGAGGAATCTTTTACCATACTCCTTGAGGTATTTACTTGAGGTAAGTTCTTTTATTTGGAAATCCTTTACTTGGCTTTAAGAAAGACTCTGTTTACTTAGAAGTGGAGGGGAATGTGGTGTGGAAGAGACTGAATGTTGATCTTTGTATTTTCTATTGTAGTCAGTCAGTCAGCTGATGGATTGATTCTTGGAGTTTTAAGGATTAATTGCTTTCAGTTTGGGTGCACCTGCCCAGTTCTGCCTTGCTCCTTAAAAATGAAACCTGTACTGGATTGGTCTTTCTTTTTTATAGTCTTCTCTCCCTGTGAAACTGGATCTCAGACATAAGAGAGTGCCTGAAATTTCTGGATGTTTTCTTTGTGGAAAATAAAACTTCTTTCTGTTCTGACATTGGTTCTTTATTGAGGACCATTCTAAGTTCTCTCTTGCAAAAACTAAAAGACTTCTTTGCAGGATACTGCAGGATACTACACAGACTTTGTCTTCCTTTGTGAAAGCTGAGTGATGTTAGTGAATAGAAAAGGTATGGGGATTTGGAACTATCATGAGGATGCTGTGCTTTGTCCTGCTTACCTAGCTGACTGTGGCATTCATTTGCTCATTCTTTCAGCAGAGGAAAGCTGTTGTCATGGGATGCTGCTGCCTGAGGAAAGCTGTGCCACCAAAGAGCATGGCACAGCTACCAGCTTGCTGCCCTGGGTGCTTGCTCATGGGAAGAGTCCTGGCTGTGCAGCTGCATCCAATTCAGTGGTGCACCCAGTATTCTAAGCATATGAAAATGAACACATTGCCAAAATCCCCTGGCAGTCCTGGAGGAGCCAGAGAGGGGGATATATTGCTACTAGTTTGCCTTCCAGTAATCCAGAATTAAGCAGTCTTTTACTATCCTGGGAGAGAAGGGCCATTGATCTTAAATTTTGGCTCAAAAGAAAGGGATTGGAGATGGGAACACTGAGTACTGAAATAGCATTTTATTCTTCTCTACCAGGATGCTCATTGCAGATGTTTTTTGAATACCTAAATGTTCTATATATGTAAAAATATATCATTTGCCCCTCTTGCCTTTGCCACAGGGAACAGGAGAAGCCCGTGAACTGGTGGAAGGGAGTGCTGCAGATGTTTTCCAATCCAGAATCAGTGGAGAAATCATGGAGCTTGTGTTGATCAAATATCAAGGCAAAAACTGGAACGGGCATCTTAAAATTCATGAAGGCATGCCTGAATTTTTTGCTGTGTGTTTCACATCCCTCTCAGCAGCAGTGATGACAGTGGATGTTTACATCCATGCCAGGAGAGTTGGAAGCAGGATGGTCTTGTCTGTGTTCAGTCCTTACTGGATCATCAACAAGACTTCTCGTGTCCTCCAGTACCGAGCAGAAGACATTCATGTGAAACATCCAGCAGACTACAGAGATACTGTTCTGTTCTCCTTCAGAAAGAAAAATATTTTCAGTAAAAATAAGGTATGTTTATTTTAGGTGTTGGTTGTGGTGCTCTTGAAATCCTGCTTTGAGGAGCAAAACACGAGCACACTTTTTTTCCCTTTTTTTTGTGTGTGGTATTTAAGTCTCTAGCCTTTCATTTGCTGCTTTCTTCTTGTTACTCATGCTTTTTGTATTCAAAACAATTTTTGTTTTGGTTTGATGTGGTATTTGCATAGTAAAATGAAGGGTATTGTAGTAGAGGATTTTTTTCCTCAAGTGGCCCTTCTTTCCTCTAAAATACTTTTCTTCACCCAACAGTAGTTGAAGAAATAAAGAATTGTAACAAGGAGGTTTTTTTTCCTCCCCCCCCAAGTTTTTTGAAGCACCCAAATTTGTAGCTTTTTTTTTTCCCCCATCTCTATGTGCACTGTTGTGAACATTACAGTCAATTTTGCTACCTCTTGCTGTACCATCTTCCCAAGACCTCAGGCATGGACTAATAAATCATGATATGAATAATGATACCACATGCTTAAGCTTGTCTTACCTTACAGAAGTTCTTAAAAGCACTTGTGTCCTCTTTATACTGCTCTGTGTGATATATTTGTGATCTGTCTATGTGATCTAATTACAGTTCATGCATTATGGTGTGCAGAATTAACCTACTGAAGTACTTCTCTTGTTGTGTGTTTTGTATGTAGATCCAGTTATGTATTTCAACTAGCTCTTGGTCCAGCAGCTTTTCTCTTGATACTGTAGGAAGCTATGGATGTGTCAAGTGTTCAGCTAATAACATGGACTATCTGGTAAGATACATCTCTGTGTTTTGTGGAGTTCTCTTGGGGTTTTGTAGCTGTAATTCTTTTTCTGCTTGAGGTGTTTGTTTCAGTACATACACTGCTTTTAAATCATGGAAATGCTTAACATCTAGGTTAATAACTTTATGCCCTAGCAGTTCAGGTCTGCACCTGGTGGCAAATAGCTTCACCAGCAGAAGTGGAGCTAAGGGTTGCTTGCTGAATCTTCACTTAGCACCTTGTCTAAGACCACATTTCCAGAGTCCATGAGCAGAATAAAGATGGAGAACTGTGGGGTGGGGTGTTTCTATATGCTCTTTACCTGACCTCTCTGATAAGATCACTTTTGGTTGTCTTGACATACTGTACAGGGATTCTTGTTGGATTTTCTCCACAAATGGTGCTGGCTGTTTACCCCTGTGTTGTGTCACATAGACTGCTGATTTTACTGCATGCTGTTTGTTTCCTTTATTACAGGTGTTCAGGACACAAGTGTTGTGTGCTAGAATGTCATTATAGTCATGTTGGCTTTTTTCCATCCTGACTTGTCTTCTAAGCTTGGTGTTGCTGCTTTGCTCACATTGTTCTTGTTCAACAGGTTGGAGTGAGCATCAAAATGAGCAGTTTCAACCTTACCAGGATAGTTACCTTCACTCCATTCTACACAATAGCAAACAAATCTTCTCTGGAACTAGAAGTTGGAGAAGTTGGTTCTTATGGCTCTCTTCCAACTAATAAATGGAATTATATCTCAGCTTCAGAGGTACTGTCCTTTTTTTGGATGTTATTATAGACAGCCAACTGTTGTCTAGCTGTTACCTAAGGGGAAAAAAGTAGTTCTCTTTATAGAAGCTCTGTTACTTCTGAGGGCATGATGTGGACACTTGGTATCTCAGGGCAGCTTGAACAGCAGAAGTAGCATATGTTTGTAAATTATCAAGTCCATCAGTTTAGATAACAATAGATATAGAAGAGATGCTCCTCAGTTGATATGTGGCTGAGATTGAGGCATTGGGAATAGTTTTAGGCACATGGGACTGTTTATCTAACTGCTGCTGCTCATATTGAACATATGGAACTGTTGGGGAAAAACTGAATATATTTCCTCTCTTACAGTGTCTTCCATTTTGGCCTGAAAATTCATCTGGTGAGCTGTGTGTGAGAGTAGTTGGCTATGAGAGTATGTCCAAGCCATTCCTGTTCAAAGCCCAGGATAATGGTACTCTGCTGAGGCTGGAAGAATTGGTGAGACTGCCTTTAGATGTTGTTAACACTCCATTTTAGCCTTCTGGTATTAACCTTAGGAAAGCTTGACTCCCCAAGATCCTCCAGCTCATAAACCTTGTGCCATAAGGTATTGGTGAACTGCACTCCAGTTCTGGTGAATAAGAGGTTGTAAGAGTCAAGTTTTCAGTGTTGCTAGTGATAGGTGTGTGGTCAAATTCATTGAGTTCTGTCAGGCTTACAGAAGCTGAACAACTCTGCTGGTATCAAATAAAAACCAGTGTACTAAATCTCTAACATCCTCTCTTTTGTAGAGGGTATTTCTTAAGTGCCTTTAGTTTGTTAAAATAGTTACCATAAAATAGAAGTTATTTTTGTATTCATCATAATCTAATCATGTTGGAGACACAGTTCATGGCTAAAATAATGTGTGATTCAATCAGTAGAATCTTAATATTTCAGATCTCTGTGCCTACCATCAGGGAATGCATGCATAGATGTAGCACTCCCAGACAAGGCTTTGGAGTTAATGCTCATCAAATTTTGCTGACATCCAAGTGACTATGAGGATATCTCTCTCCAAGTGTGCTGAAGCAGGTTGAAACAAATGAGTTTGGAGATGATGTCATCAATGATCTGGTGTTGCACTTAATGAGAATAGTGGGGTTTTCTTAATTGGTCAAGAGAGATGGCTCAGGTTTGCCAGAACATCCTTTCTGCTCCTTTAGATAGTGAATTTTCACTGCTGCCATGTATAAACATAATTTCCCACATCCCTCTGAGGTGAGCTGGAGAAATAGGGTATTTTTTCAGAGGTAGATGTTTCCCCTTCCTGCTCTCCTCCAGACATCACAGCATAACAAAAAACCATCAAGTTATTTTGCTACAGAAGCATTTGAGAACAGACTATCCAAAAGCAAAAACATGAGGTATGTTGTTATAAGCAAATAAAAACCCAAGCAAAAACCTTGCAAATATTTTGGAAGGAAGATCTTGAAAGTGATGTGTTGATTAAACCTCTAAACAAATCAACTTTGCTGCTTAGTGATCAGTTTAGCATACCATGGTTATGTTTGTCATAGCTTTTAAATCTGTTTGTCAGGAGTAGCCTTTCAGATTTTTAAGGAGCATGCAGGAAATTGCAGGTTTCTAATGGAACTGAGTCTTACAACAGAAAATTAAGGGAATGATTGCCTGTACTTCTTACTATAGTTAGCCACAATGTTATTCTTAAAAATCTTGCGGTTTTAAAGCTATTTTTTTTTAACCAACTTATATCAGCAGCTAGTTGAAGGATGCTACTGATGTCTGTCTCAGACCAATGACCAAGGTGTTTGAGCTTGGGTGATGTAGAGTACACTTGTTTTTTTCAGTGGTAAGAGGCCAATTGAGGGAGTGATCTAAGAAGAAGTTTCATCTACTCTAACTTGAACTTATTAATGGTATTTTCTGTCTGATATTCTCTCCAGAATGGGGGCTTGCTGGTAGATGTGAATGTTTCTGAGCATTCTACTCTTATAAGCTTCTCAGATTACCATGAGGGAGCTGCTCCAGCTCTTCTTGTTAACCATACCTCTTGGGACTCTCTCAGGTACAAACAGAGGTATGTGAAAGAATCACTTCACCAGTGTTTGTTTGGAGTCTGTTGTGAACAAGGTGGTTCTCTTTTACTTTTATGCTACCTTGGAAAATAGAAAAAAAAATATTTTTTTTGTGTTGTATTAATTTAATAAAGTATATTGTCCACTTTTAAGCAGTCTTCATAGTCTGAGAAAGTGGAAAATGAAGTGGAAGTCTAGATAATAGTTCCCCTAGAGCCTGGCTACAGCTGTATGGAGTGAATTACCTGGAGGAGTGGAGTTTACAACCCTGTGATCACTCCAGTCAGTGGCTTTACCCAGTAAATGCTGTTGCTTGACTCCTCTTCCTTTTAACTTGCAGTGGATTATACGAGGAGATGGAGCTGAAACCAAAGCAAGTGTGCTTGTTTGCATGGACAGATCCAACTAAACCAAGAAAACTGACCTGGGGCTACTCCCACAATTTTGGTGAACATGACCTGCTTAAGGTAAATTCAAAAGCAGAGAAGGAAATGCTGAACCAAGCTCAGAACAGGATTAAAATTATTTGAGAGTGCTTCTACAGTAACTTTTGTATCTGTCTTGTCCTGGAAGAGATTTCTGAGCCTATTCTCAAGTAGCAGGGTTTTAGATGTTTGGATTAATATAATTGCAGGATTGGACACAAATTCCAACCTGCATTGTCTTCATGTTTTTCTTGGATATGAAAGAAGAATCCAAGGCTCTGAATAATAGAGAGGATGAATAATTCACTGCTCTCCTAGCAGTGTAGTATGTTCAGTTTAAGATGGAGAAAACCCCTGACTGTTGTGCCTTGGCTTCCTGTGGGAAATGCCTGCATGGAGCAGAACGTTGCTCACTAGTAGCTATTTCCATTCCTGCAATATTAAAATAGGCAAAATAATGGGTATGAAGATGGCAAATGAGTGATGGAAACAGGGAAGCTATAACCATAAGTAAATCTAGGACAAGAATGGGCAAGTATTTTGTGAAGGAATAAGGAAGCAAGCATTGACAGAGGAAGATTTTTCCCACTTAACTGAAATGTAGGTGAAAAAAAGTCCAATGTGTCTGTCTCTAAATAGCAGCCTTCTTGCACCTTCTAAACTCTTTGAGTTCCTGGGAAAAGACTTGATTTTTCTGTTGACTAGTCATGCACTTAATATAAGAAAAAAGAAAAGATTAGTAACTAAAAGTAGGGCCTGGAAAGGCAGTTTTTGTGTTGGTGATAGTGGGAGGGGATGTGGCTTTTCCCAGCTGAACTGACAGCTAACTGATCACACTGCTTTACTCTATAAGCACCTTCTTGGGTAAAATTTATTACTGTTAAAAAGAAATATAGTTGGAAACCAATTTCCTTAATTAACGTAATTACATACTATTATTTTTTGGCTTTTGAGAAAATATCTTTGTCTCAGTTTTGCCTCACAAATTAACAAACAAGGAATATCTGCATTTGAAGAGCAGGGACCTTAACATTGTTTGAGTTCACTGTTTTGTGCTTATATATATTAATATTATATATAAAATATTAATATATATTAATGCCACTTTCCACCATCACCTACTAGTCTTTTGCTGTGAAGGCCTTTGATTCCTAAAAATTCCAGTATTATTCTTAGCCACACATACTTCTGGAATGCCTGCTTGCCAAAACTGGGGGGGGGAAAGCCACAACCTGCCACTTGTCTCCAGTGCCAGCGAGTCAGTGCCACGCAGTGCAGTGCCCAAGAAAAACACTGAGGTTTGGTTGGTGTGTGTGCCCAGTCAGCTGGCTTATAATGTGCAGCAATGCCATGGGTTTTCTCCTCTAACACCCCGACTTCTTCTCAACTCAGGATGAATGTGGGCAGTTCCCTTACAATGCCAACACTCAGATTCACTGGGTGTCTTTCCTGGATGGGCGCCAGCGGGTGCTGCTCTTCACCGACGACGTCGCCTTAGTCTCTAAGGCAAGACAGGCAGAGGAGCTGGAGCAGCCTGAGCAAGAAATAAACCTGTCAATCCACAGTCTTGGACTTTCCCTTGTTAACAATGAAAACAAAAAAGAAATCTCTTACATAGGAATTACTAGGTAATGCACGTGGAAGTCTAAATATTCCTTGAAATAATCAGTATTTGACAACCTGGTGTAATTTTATCAATAAAATCGAGTTGAAAGTGAGATCTTTCAAATGGAATTAATATGAGTGAATCTTTAAGTAAAACTAAATTCTGCCTTTATTTCTATTGTGCAATTTGAATAAGTAGGATTTAATGGTCTCTTTGGTTATTTAAAAACAAATTGAATAGCAGTCTTTTGAGTGTGAAAAATCGTATCTTTTTACATGCATAAGAAAGATTTAAATATTTTCAAATTAACCTTGTTATTTGTCTTTTAGTTCTGGTGTTGTGTGGGAAATGAAACCAAGGCACAAGTGGAAACCATTTAATCAAAAGCAAATAAACATGTTGGAACAAGCCTATCAGAAGTATCTTTCTAAGAGTGCCTTTCAAACTCCAGGTTGGCATAAGCTGGACATGAACACTGAGGTAAGTTTTGAGGTTTCAGGGTTTAGATGACTGCAGAATAGACACAACAGTTAAAACATACTGCTGCTTTGTAAAGGAAGGGAACATGCTTTGTTAGGAGAAAGACAAAAGGCCAACTTCTGTCTGAAATACATGAATACTTTTTCCAGTTGCATGTTTTTGAGGTAATACTGAGGTGGTATGTAAAGGTATTTTCAGACTTTTATTATCAAGTAAGAATCTCCCCAAGAATTTCCTTCGGAGTGATTGAAAGATTGCTTGCTATCTGCATCTTCATTCTGAATTTATTCTCATTTGTATAACTAATTCATTGCATAAATGATGGATTTAGCTTCTTAGTAAGCTGGATCCTATGAGTTGATATGGTAAAGAAGCCTGTAGCATTGAGACCATTGCAATCAGGTCACTTCCTAGAGCTTTTCCAGCCATCACTTACACTTCCCACACAGAAATGGTGCATTTTGAAATGGCCAAGTGAACCACAGGCATTTCACAGGGCCACAGCCTGTCAGGTGGGTTGATCTGTCTAAGGAGCCTGGTCTACCTCTGCATCCCTGTGTGTGCAGGTGAATTTCAACAAGTCTCCCATGGCAATGCGTCTCCCGCTCTGCTGCAGCATCCGCCGCAACTTCCTGTCGGGAATTCAGGTGGAGTTCAAACAGTCTCCTCACCAGAGAAGCTTACGGGCTCAGTTGTATTGGCTGCAGGTACCACATCTCCTCCTGCTCTCCGTGAGACACCCCAAGGCATTTCTTTGCTTCCTTGATAGCAAGAATCCCCACATCTCCCATGTCTGATGTTCTGCTCGCTGCCTCCCTGGCAGCACAAGTGCTGGGAGTGCTCAACTGATGCAGAAAGGGTGCAGAACTCCCACCAAGGATTGTGGGTTGATGGAAAGCAGGGTGCTGTGATAATAGCTACCTTAAGAGAGGTGTTTTGGTGGTTTAAAAGAAACATATCCTACTTCCAAGCTTCTTTGCATGTGGTAAAGTAACTTTATTCTAGAGAGTGTGTCTAGTGGTTTGGAGATCTAGAGTGGAAACTGTCTCGTGGGAAGTAGGCAATATGTGTTAAATACTCAAAAATAGTATGGAATAATTTACCTACAAGTAAGCTTAACAGTGAATGAATGGGCAGCAATTGCACCTCATTATCAGTCAGTATTGATAGTGTTATTAAATGAACCAATAGAGTGAGCAGATACCAGTGAGTAATGTTTATTAAGAGAGTGGAATGGTGGTGGGAAGTTATCATAATCTCTATTTGCTGCACTTCAGAGTTCCACAGGGGAGAGAGCACTCTTTGAGGACCCTGATGCTTTTCCTGACCAGCTAATGGGGAAAAGTTTCCTATTCCCTTGGATCTTTTGTATTTTAGTTTTGCCTGAAGGCAGTTTTCACTGTTATGATCCACATGTGCCATCAGCTGCAGCCACTCTCAAGGAACCTTTGGGAGTGGGAACCTGTGCCAGCATCCCCTTTGTAATACTTCCAACCATCTACCCTTTTATAACAAAATACAGAACATTCCAGAATAATACCAGAGTAATCCTCTCCCTGTTTTCTCCTTCTCTCAAAATAAGAATAATATTCTTCTTCAACACAATCTATAAACAAGTGGGTCAAGCCTTTAAGAGTGCAGATATTTGATTATTACATCATGAAAATATTCCAGTAACCATGCAATAATGTTTTTTAGGTTGATAATCAATTACCAGGGTCGATGTTTCCTGTTGTATTTCATCCTGTAGCCCCTCCCAAGTCAATTGCTTTGGATTCAGGTAAGAGAAGGCCTTAGTTATTACCAGATTTATTCAGCCTTGAAAGTAGTAACTTGGCTTTATTGTTTACATCTATTTTTTTTTCTCTTTAGAACCAAAACCTTTCATTGACCTCAGTGTCATCACTAGATTCAATGAATACAGCAAAGTGCTGCAGTTCAAGTGAGTTGAGCAGTGTGATGTTATTACTGTGTTAGAGATTTCACCCATTTTAGAAGTGAACCTTGTTTTTAAGCTCCTATTCTCCTATCCAAATAACTCTGCATTTTGGATTGAGTTTTTAAATGTCTTCAGTGAAAAAAACATCATTCAAAATGTAACATACTCCCAGAAAGTAAGAACTAACCACATGAAGACACTGTCATGCAGAGCACTGTCATGCTCAAGCCTATCAAGGTTTTAACTGTTTTGTTTTAACTCTTGTGTATATTCTGCAATCATTTAAACCACTGCCAGGACCTCTCAAATATTATAGCTAGTGGCTTAGCAACTTCAGCTGCCAGTTCCTTCAGGACCCATGGATGTATCTCATTGGGTCCCATGGCCTTGTGCTCCTTCAGGTGCTCTAGGTGTTCCCAGACCTGATCTGCTCCTGGGTGGTTCTTCACTCTCCCAGTCCTGGCCAACACCCTCTGTGATTTGGGTGGTGTGGTTTCAGTGGTCACCAGTGAAGACTGAGGCAAAAAAACTGCTGAATACTTAGCCTTTTCCATATCCTTGGTCACCAGAGTGTGGATAAAATACTTGATGAAGGTGAATTTTAATGAAATACTTGGTAATTTGGCTTTATGAGAGAGCCAGCCAGATAAGAGCAAGAAATCTGTTGGTTGCAAATGGAAGCATAGTACATGAATGAAAGAAATACTTGGTGATGATGTCTCTTTTTATTTAAATTTTGAAAGCATGAAGACCTGAATGATTACAGTGATGCCCAGCTTTGGGAGCCTACTTAGCTATTCTAACTGTAAATAGTTGATACTGTAGATTGGAAGTCTTGATGTGCAACATTGCATCAGAAAATTTCACTTGCATGGGGCAAGAATGTGATATTTGTTAAACTTCTACAAGTATGCACTGTCTGGTTTTCCCCTGTAGATACTTCATGGTTCTTATCCAGGAAATGGCACTGAAAATTGACCAAGGATTTTTAACAGCCCTTAGTGAGCTTTTTACTCCATCAACAGACACAGAAGCTGAAAGACAAAGGGTAAGATGTGAGAGGAATTAATTTTTGTGACAACAAAGACTTCAACATAGCCATTTTCTGAATATTTTAATTTAAAAGAGTGAATATTTGATTTGACAACAGTGGATAACAAGACATGGTGAGATCATTGGCAGTGAGGCTTTAGTATTTCTCTTAACCATTGGCAATGGGCCTTAGTAATTGATAGGCTCAAGTAACTGAGACTTTGGTGTAACTGTTCTGTTGCTCTTTTATGTCATCAAATAATTAAACATTAATTGTTTTGACTGTGGCTACAAGATCTTAAGGGTGGTAGATCAAAAAAGTATTTTAAATTTATAGTTGACTGTTAGTCGAGTGTCTTTTGTCTTTAGAGAGCAGGAGGAACTGCTGTTGATATTTATATTTATATATATGTCTTTTACAAATATACACGTATATTATGGTGTTAATCCTATTGCATATATATGTTGATGAGAAACTTAAATTCTTTTTTTTTTTTTTAATAAAACCAGTCTAAATTAATTCAACAAGATGTGGATGCACTTAACACTGAGCTCATGGAGTCTTCCCTAACAGACCTGTCAGTGCTCAGCTTCTTTGAGCATTTTCATATTTCTCCAATCAAGGTATGCACTAGAGATACTTCTGCCTCATCAAGCACTTGATCACAATGGGCTAGGTTAACAGTGGGACTTCATCTTAAAGGTCTTGTCCAACCTCAGTGATTCCATGATTTCTTCATTCCATATGGTCAATACATTCTCAGATGAACCTTCTGGCTGTTGAAGGGCTTTGTGCTGTTTTATATCACTATATCATTTTTTTTTTTACCTGCTTTACATCACTTATAAAATTCCTAATGAGGAATTTATATTCTCTAAAATTCAATGTCTTGTTGGAGAACTTCCTTAGTTGCCTGTGAGTACAAACAGACCCTTAACCATTGCCAGTGGATATAATAATGAGGAGAGCTAGACACAGTGCTGGCCTGAAGTTACTCAAGTAGTATCTGATAAAACACAGTATCATACACTTCCTTGGGCTTGTCTTCATGTCTCTCTTGAGCCAGTTAGATTTTTGAGAGCCAGAGAAGACAGCCTGTCAGTAATTCCACATTATTCTGAATCAACAGAATGCTCCCCTAAGGTGATTGGGTTGAATAAGAATTGAGAGGAAAAAAACATGCTTATTTCTCTTTGCTCTGAATGTATAAAAGAAAGACATAAACCCTGATACAAATGATTATATTCTGACAGGGTTTTTTTTTTCAACTTCTTTCTTTCTTCACTAGTTAAAAGCCAGTCTGGCAAAAGCTTTTGAAGAAATGGTTATAATTTATTTTGCATTTTGAAATGCTTACATGTGCTGACTTGAAGTACAGGAAAGGGCTTCTTTTGCTCTTGTGCTTTTTGGTTTTTTGTTTTTTCACCTGACTCATCTCCATATTGTAAAGCACAGGATAGTGGGAGACCATGAAAATGGCTGTGTGGCCTTCTGGAAACATTGAAAATGGGGAATACTGAACAGTCAAATCATACAGGTTAACTGCTGTGCCCTCTTTCAAACAAGTAGAAGGGAGCAATAATGGTTTTGATGATGGGAGAGGAAGGAAAATATTTTTCTGTTGCCCTCTCCACCATTAGGAAAAGTCCATTAATTTTGTACAGTGTCTTATCAATACTGACCAGTCCCATTTTACAGTTCCAGAAGCTAGCTCAGTAAATGAAAATGTAAGATTGAAATTCTACTGGGAATGAAGCTTCACCTATTCAATCCATAATTTATTTTATTTCTTACACGCTTTAGAGATGTAAAAATAACAAAAGTTAAACTTCTAGGGCAATCTGACACTTCCCTATGTGGCAATATGAATAAATACCTCTGTTCTCCAAGTGACACCCTTGGGAGTTTGTTGAAATGGTTAAATTCCTCGAAGTGAGTAAAGAGACACTTAGCTCTGTTTGTTAGCTGACAATGTTTGTGGCTCTTGTTTTACCAACTGTCTTGACAGCTGCATTTGAGTCTGTCTCTGGCTGCTGGTGGAGAAGCATCAAATAAGGGGGAAGAAATGATAGCCATTCATTCTCTGAACCTGCTGTTGAAAAGTATTGGAGCTACTCTTACAGATGTGGATGATCTGATTTTTAAGTAAGCCAATAAAGATTAAAATAATCTTTTTTCATGAAGCTATTATACATCAAATAACTGGGTCCATGGTAAACTTTGCTGACTGACTCTACTATAAATGTATACAGCCTTTGGGGAAGGGAAGGGATGGAGGGAAGGTGGGATCTGATCTCCTCCTTCGGAGAGAAGTGCTTCAGGATTATCTGAGAGGGGGAAATATATAGGAGGACAAAAGGTCTAACGAATATGTGGTTACTTGTCTTTCAGACTTGCTTTCTTTGAAATCAAATATCAGTTCTACAAGAGAGATCAACTGATGAAGAGAGTTGTTAGACATTATAGTGAACAAGTAAGCTCATTTAGTCAAGCCTTTATTTAAGATTTCAAGTACCTTACAGAATGCAGAAAATGAAAGTCAATCCCTCTAAAAACTTCCTTTGGATTTGATGGGACTGAAGTAGGAATCTGGTGGCATAGTAGGAAAATGTCAATACCCAAGTGTCCTGAAAATGTGTCTTAGTTTTAAATGATTGCTTCTGTTACTTACACCTTAATTCACCAAAGTATTGTACTAGTTATCCATGCATACACTGTATATTCTTCCAGCAGTAACACTGCTTTTGGTTTTGCTTTTCTCTCCCCCTCGTTGCTTAGCTCCTGAAGCAGATGTATGTTCTTGTGCTTGGGCTGGATGTTCTGGGAAATCCATTTGGCCTGATCAGAGGCTTGTCTGAAGGAGTTGAAGCTTTCTTCTATGAGCCTTTCCAGGTAGGAATTCCTGACTCTTCATATGGATAGTTAATAGACTCTTCACCAGAATGTACTGGTTGGGTTGTGGTTTTGTTGTCACTACACCCTGAAGAGTTAAGAATGAGGTATTGCTTTTGAGGTTTGGAGGGATTTTCTTGAAACATATATGACTACTTTCCTACTACTCACAGTAAGCTTTGTTTTTAGGGTGCTGTTCAAGGCCCTGAAGAATTTGCTGAAGGCTTTGTAATTGGTGTGAAAAGTCTTCTTGGGCACACAGTGGGTACGTATTGTATTGGTGCTGTTCTAGTAAATTAGGTTAAATCATTAATTGCTTTTTGTTTACTTGTTCTGATTATTTGAAGGGAAAGTTCTCTTTTCCAGTTCTCTACATGGTAATTTCTTGACAAATACTTGTCAGCTACTGCTGCCATATTCATGATACAGATGGCTCCTACCTAACCTGAGACCATCCAAATATCTGTTGTGTAGACTGAGCAAGCCAACAGAAACATCATATGTATAACTGAATTTATAACATGATGGGGATGAAAAAAGAAAAAATCATTCTAAAGGCTCTAAAAATGTCTGGAGAAGTGGTCTTAGGACCACCTGCTGTTACAATTACAGTAGATTTTTATTTAGCAATGTGTTAGAGTAATAAAATGTATATGCTTCCATCCAGTCTCCTATAGAAGGTGTACTGAAGGGATACAGGGGTTACCTTTGGCTGTGCTATAGATTTCAGGGCACATTCCTCACGTGGCAGTCTGTACAGCTGGAACTGCTCCACTGGAGATGAAGGAAGATTGCCATGGATTTGGTGGCTGCTTGTGTGCAAGAGAAGTGCCTTTCTGTTCCCTCAGGTGGTGCAGCAGGCGTGGTGTCGAGGATCACGGGCTCTGTTGGCAAAGGCTTGGCTGCCATTACCATGGATAAGGAGTTTCAGCAGAAGAGGAGGGAGGAGATGGGGCGCCAGCCCAAGGACTTTGGTGACAGTCTGGCCAAAGGAGGAAAAGGCCTGTTAAGGGTAGGAGATGGAAGCTGCAGAGAATGTATAGAAATAGATTTCTATATGCTGAGGTCATAAGATGCAGGGTTTTTTGACTTAAAAGTTCTGTGAACATGAGTCAAGCAGAATGTGTATAGAATGCAGTACTACGTTAGGTTGGAGAGAGTTGTCTGCAATAGAGGTTGTGCAACTTCTGTAATTCTTTTGTACTCTGAAACTGGGCAACTTTTTCTGGCTGTTGAACTGTTGTGTCTGTTTCCAGTTCAGAGATTTTATGTTTTCTCCTCTATTCTTTTCCTCACTTATAATTTTCTTAAATGTTAAGAACCAAGCAAAAGCCAGACAAACAGTTTCTGATATTGAACTTGATAATAAAGTTGCAAAAATGAAGATGGAACAGCATTGGCTGCCCAGTTGTATTCTAGAATTCCTGTCTCTAAGTATCAACTTCCTGATCTTCTTCATTTCAGGGAGTTGTGGGAGGTGTGACAGGCATCATCACTAAACCTGTAGAAGGTAAGCACTAAGGTTGCACTGCTTCAATCGTTTCCCCAAGAAAAAATGCTTCTTGTTAAAATTAATGCCAAATTAATTTAAATTGAAGTTAAAATGAATTTAAAATGAAGTCAACTTTTTTCTTGTGTTGTGTTTTATAGGTTATTGGCAGATTATTTGAGGTGTAGTCCTTGTAGTGAATAAACACATGCTTTCTAAGCACTCTCTTGACTCTTCCATAGTTAGATATCACCAGAACCATGTGTTTTTGAGATGTAAATAGTGAACTTCCACTACACTTGCACAACTAAGAGTCTTAGATCATTTTATTACTACCAACCTGTACAAATGGTTCTATTGGCCTATAATGCAGGTGTGAGAAGGGGTCTTGACACAGAGGACCCCTTGAATGAGTACATCACCAATGGTCGTGGACTGTTTCCAGTGCAGTCTGGAGCAGCAGTGCTTTCACTCTGTGCTTAATTCATGTCTTCAAGTAGGTCATGAAAACAATTTCTTTTTCTTTTCAAGGGGCTAAAAAAGAAGGTGCAGCTGGATTTTTCAAAGGAATTGGCAAGGGGCTCGTGGGAGTGGTAGCCCGCCCAACGGGGGGTATCGTAGACATGGCAAGCAGCACCTTCCAGGGCATTCAAAGGTAAAATGCTGAGGAAATTCTGAAGTGCTTTCCATCTACTGGAATCCAGTAGCTACTCACATGTCTTTATGTTAAATACAATAGACAGTATATATGTTGTTGCCTATGGAGGAGGTTGTGGAGTCACCTTCTCTGGAGACCACAAAGTCGCCTGGACGTGTTCCTGTGCCACCTGCTCTAGGTGACCCTGCTTTTTGATCCCCAGAGGTCCCTTTCAACCCCTACAGCTGTGATTCTATGCTACAGGGTTGAGAATTGTCTAGTAGCCTGTAAAGAATCGATTTTATCATGATCTCTGGAAATTGGTCCTTTGGAATACATCCTGCCAGTGTTGTAGCTCATGCAGATGACAGCAGGACTGTTTTCTTGTTTCATTCCCTCCTCTGTCTCAAGTGAGAGACCTTGTGCAGATTTCACTTTTGAGATTGGCTGGTATACTGATGACTGCAGGTATCTAAATCCCATTTAGCATCTAAATGTCATTTCAAATGACAGTAAAAAGTCACCACTGAAGTTTTCAGAGGAAAAAAAAACCCAACCTTGCCAGTTTGAAACGGGGTTGTGAGTGCAGATCAGGGGCTGCTTGCATTGGGAGCAAGTGGGATATGTGGTGAGTGAAAGGGACCCACTCTGAAGCCACACTGCTGGTGCTCAGGAGTGCAGTGAGCTGAGCAGGATGCTGTGCTCTGTTTGTGGCAGGGTGGCAGAATCCACTGAAGAAGTGTCTCACCTCCGGCCTCCTCGCTTCATCGCCGACGACGGCATCATCCGCCCCTACGACCGGCTGCAAGCTGAAGGCTCTGACTTGTTTGAGGTATGGCTTGCCCTGCAAATACCCTCCTCAGTCTCCAGCCTGCAGCATTCCATAAAGGTTTGGATTGCAAAGCAGCTGCCAGCAGTCTGTGGCTGTTGGTTACCAGTAGGAAACGTGTGGCCTGTTGTGTCAGGGAAGCCTGCGTAGCAGAGGAGACCCAGTCCCAGACCTCAATGCAACCAGTTGCCTGGTTAATTTTCCTCTTAAATTAGCTTTTGCCTCTTATGTTCTCTAATTGCTTATCTTATGCCTATGGAAAGAGGTAGTAAGATTAATAATTAATAGGGATTCTGATTGGAATGCATGGAAACAAAACCATCTCAGTGCTCACTTCTGATGTTTCACTTAAAGCTGAGGCTGGTTGACCAACTAAGCAGTTTTTCTATTGCATGTCCAGAGCTGGAATTGTTTGGCATAGGATGGAATTGCTGACACTGGGGGTGGTTTTTTTCTTTCTTTTTGGCTGATATCAGTAGTTTGTGTGAATTCTCCAAGTGCCATCTTTTGGTTGACCTTTATGTGGTTCTGGTAGCAACATGTCATGGCTACAGGCATTGTGTGGGCATTTGCCTGCCTTCACATCTGGATGTGGCTGAGGGATGGATGGTAGGAACAGCTGTTCTCAAGTCCTAGAGAACTGGAATCCAGTTAATTTCCATTTTGGCCTTCATGTTTTTTAATACACCTTCAAATGCTTGTTTTGTTGCTAAAATAACTGTCTGCACTAACATTTTAAAACCAAAACTTGTGCATTTGCTGCTTTGTTGTAAATGTTCTTTTAATCCTTATTTCCTGTTGTATTTCTTAACATTTCTTTCTCTTTCTTTCCTGCCACACGCAGCAAGAACTGGAGTAACAGAGTAAACACTTTCCATATTTCTATTCCTGTCACAGTCTTTACCTGCCTTAAGTATTTAGATGAAGGGCATGATTGCACTTGACATGTCCTCTCCCTTTCATTCAGACCTTTTCTGTGTAGCAGTTGAGTAAAACAATATTTCATGTTGTCCAGGATAAGAAAACAAACAAGATTAGATGAGTAACTTGAAAGAAACCAAGGAGGGTTTGTTTCCTGTATATTTGTTTTTCAAAAGATGCTTAGCTCCTTAAATGTGAACTTCCAGATGTTAACATGAATTTGCATGTATATAAAGATTAGATGTTTCTAAATTAAGTGATGTCTAAATTGAATTTCTGACACATCTCCTAAATGAACAAGCTAAGCTTAACAAACTCTTCTTAGCTGAAATTGTTTGTCTGCATTAAAATACACTGAGCAGACACCTCTCCGCTGCTAGTGCCTCTGGAGAATGTAATGGTCAGTAGTCAGCTTATTTTTATATTGCTTTTAAAAGGAAAACACTGGTGAATTTGTAATTAATGTAATGAAATGGAAGTCATTGTGATATACCAAACATTTGATGCAACTTCTTCCTTTAGTGAGGTTTTTCATTTTATTTGTTGAAATATGTTTTTCCATGTAGCAAAAAAAAATCAGTTACTCCTTGAAAAAGGTAGCACAGGTAGCAATGATGGGTGGGCATTTTGCAGCTCCTGCACACCTAATATCTCTTTTTCTTAGATCTAAATGGTGCAGCTAGGAATTGTATAAATAATAATAAAAAATAAATCCTCTGTATAATTCACCAAACACAGCTTTTTCTTTTAAGCAGTTTTGGAGTTGTTTGGTTTTGGAGTGAGTTTGGTTGGTTTTTGTGGGGGTTTTGTGGTTTTTGCTTGTGTTTTGGTTTTTGTTGGTTTGGTGTGTTTTGTTTTCTGGGGTTCTTTGTTGGTTGGTTGCTTGTTTTAACTAACATCTAGAGGTTAGTGTTGGGAAAGTTTTGCTTTCTAAAGTGAATTACAAGCAAGAGGGGAGCTGTCTTTACAGGAAGATAGGATACTTAACAAGGGAGAGGATCCATAAAGTCAGTTTTATATGCATTTAGTGCATATAAAAAAAACCTAGTGCTGTTCATTTCTGTAACCAGTGTTGGGCCAATGTTACAAACAGCTGAACCAGCATCTGCACCCTCTCATCTGGTGGAACTCCCTCCAATGCATATATCTCTGCATCTAAATAGACATTTAGAAGGTTAAAACCTTGTCAGGTTACCTCAGAAGAATGCCTCAGTACCATCCAGTGGCTGGACAAAGAAGTGTTAGACTGCAGTACTCACTTCTCTGTGAAATCCAGATGTTGGTAAGCATTAGAAGTTGTCTTAGGTATTTTTTATATATATATATATGGGTCTTAACAAGTTACTTTTATCCACTCTGATTTTTTTATGTTGGTGGTTTCTGTTTTGTGGAAAATATATGAAGGCCAGCTGGAGTAGCTAAATAAATGGCCAGCTGGAGTAGATAAATTCACTCGTGTGTACTTGCTTATGCAGTGCATTATCCCAGGAGTGCTGGATCTGATGTTTCCAGGCTGTATAGGGATATATGTATATATATATCTGTTCAGTCAATTCCAAACCAGTTGTGTGGCAGGGAGAACACTGTGCTAGGTTTCAAGGAACTGCAGATCCTATTTATGGTTGAGTCACTCTTCTGCTGTAGAAATTTGCACTGGTTCTTTCATTGCCCTGTAAAATAAAAAAGGAGTTGAACTTTTGAAGTGTTCTAGTATTCTCATAAAAAAGAAAAGCTTTGGATAAAGATGCCTGAATTTTGAGAGTGTGCAGATCATGGAGAGATTTGCATCAAATGCAACACTTTTTTTACCCAGCTCCACCTTTGCCCACCATTGTGCTCAGGTCTGTCAGCTGGATTGGGAATAGCTGTGAGAAACACTGCATCTCTGAATCTCAGGGGGAACTCTTATTTCAGTAACATCTTGCATGTAAAATCAAAAAATCCTCTTGGGATTGTTCCTGAAGTGAAGAGAAACAGACTTTCTCTGGAAAGCTGCAGTTGAAATGAAGGAACCTTCTCACAAATAAATCTTTTTCAGTAAGTGGCAAGTCTCATTTATGTGTATTTTATAGTTTCAGAAACTGGTGAGGTGGTCAGAAAGCAATATATATATTATATAAGATGGGGATCCTCTATTTTTGGTTGCTGGAAAATGATGAACTAATGTTTCTTATATTGTCTATCACTAGGGAGTAAATTGGGCCAAACACTAATTTAAACTCTTGGATATTCATTATGAGCTTGCAGGAATTTGGGGGTCAATTGGAATGCATGATGATGCTTTAAGTCATTTGTTAATCTTTTAAATAATATATCAAAATAAAATGCAAATGTGAAAAGTTGAAGCCTCTGATTCTAATGTAAGCTGAGTTGACAAAAGAGTTTTGTGTTTTGGAAGTCTTAGCTATAGAGAGTTCTTAGCCTGCACCATTGATCATGGACTGGTAAATGTGAAGTCAAGTTTATCTTCTTGTGGCAACTTCCCAGGTTTATAGGTCCAGCTATGGAAATACAAAAGGGAATGTATCTCTGGGAATGGAAAATAAAAAAGAAAATATTAATATAAAATAAAAGGGAATGGAAATACAAAAGGGAATAACAAAAAACCTACTGAATTTTTAGTCTTCCCCCCTTAACTTGTTGTTAGGAGTTTGTCAGAACCAAGGTAATTACTGTTAAGCAGAGGCTGAATTTCACAGTCAGAGCTGTCAAATGAACTGCAGCTCATCTCCTTTTGCTGTAAAAAACATCATTTTGGGGCACCCAGTTGCAGGCATTGGCCAACTGTTGATGTGACGTATGTGTTCCCAGGCATGCTCTGCCTTCATTCTTCCTGGGGTTCCTCACATTCCCACCCAGGAGCTGCACATTTGCCATTAAAACAGAGCTATGATAAAGAAGGTGATTGTAATTGCTTCCAGCTGATAAACCTCCCATTCTTGGATGTTGTGCCTGTGAAACTCTTGGCTAATTTCTACTAATTAAACTTTCTATACAAGTGTAATGTGTATTTTGTAAAGATTTCTTTGCACTGACTTCACAGTCTTTGCCAGTAGAGGGTAGAGTGTGAGCTGCATATACCATAGGCTAAATCTCATCATGTCACTTCATCTCTGGTGATAGCTGCAAGCTCTTCACCTTGGCAATAAATGGTAAGCTTTTTCAAGACACTAGTCATTGGAGTTTCTTCTTTTTTGAAGTGATTGAAGTAAGAGGATGTGTATGTGTTGCATATTGCAATGAGAATTAATCTCTGCATTGAATACACCCTGTATACAGAAAAGTTTCTTTAGTATTTATGTGTTTATGATGATGTATTTATTCTATAATATAAATATAGTTGGAAAGTGTATTCTAGCCACTTTACAGATATAAAGGCAAACAAGATGATAACAGAAAATACATATTTAATTGTAGTAAACCATTTCTGTCCTGAAAACCATTATGAGGAATGTCTACTCAATGCTTCAGAAGCCTGATCTTGAGGTGCATTGAGTAGTTGTTACTTGATGATGGTTTATTTCTAAGGGTGTGAATCCCCTGCTGCCACATTTTAAAGGTGCCACTGCAGGATTTTCCCTCTTGAATTGCTCAAGAATTATGAGCATGGCAAGGAGATGAAAAGTGAAGGAATGTTTAATAGTGTCAGTTCCACCTTCCAAGGGGACAGCATCAGACTTTCAGGGACTTGGCTTCAGGACTGAGAACACTAAGAGCCTGTCTTGAAAAAACTAGTTCAGTGAGGTAACCTTTTCAAAGGCTTTAGAACTGCAAACACAGCTTCAAGTTTTCTTTTTACAGGCCCAGGATGATTTTGTGTTTCTGTTTCAGAAGCTGCACATCAGGAAGCTGGACCAGGAGAGCTATCGATGCCACTGTGCACTCCCCAGAGGCAGAAGGGGAAGCCTCCTTGTTACCAATAGGTGTGAACATCTGCACTTCTTGGAGGGCTTGGCTTGGTTTCAAGTGGCTGTGAGGCTGTCTCCACTGGCTGCCATCCTCTGCTTATGTACACACTCCAGCTCAGCTGATCCAAAGCCTGGAGAAGGCCTGGCATGGAAGGCCAAGGGGCAATGGTTGAAACGAGCAAGGAGTGGATTGAGATGAAAACTAAGGCAGTGGTGGCCAGTGGCACAGGGTGCCCAGGGAGGTGGGTAAGGCCCCATCCCTGGAGACATCCCAGGTGGGGTTGAGTTGACTCTGAGCACCCTGCTCTANAACCTTCTCACAAATAAATCTTTTTCAGTAAGTGGCAAGTCTCATTTATGTGTATTTTATAGTTTCAGAAACTGGTGAGGTGGTCAGAAAGCAATATATATATTATATAAGATGGGGATCCTCTATTTTTGGTTGCTGGAAAATGATGAACTAATGTTTCTTATATTGTCTATCACTAGGGAGTAAATTGGGCCAAACACTAATTTAAACTCTTGGATATTCATTATGAGCTTGCAGGAATTTGGGGGTCAATTGGAATGCATGATGATGCTTTAAGTCATTTGTTAATCTTTTAAATAATATATCAAAATAAAATGCAAATGTGAAAAGTTGAAGCCTCTGATTCTAATGTAAGCTGAGTTGACAAAAGAGTTTTGTGTTTTGGAAGTCTTAGCTATAGAGAGTTCTTAGCCTGCACCATTGATCATGGACTGGTAAATGTGAAGTCAAGTTTATCTTCTTGTGGCAACTTCCCAGTTTTATAGGTCCAGCTATGGAAATACAAAAGGGAATGTATCTCTGGGAATGGAAAATAAAAAAGAAAATATTAATATAAAATAAAAGGGAATGGAAATACAAAAGGGAATAACAAAAAACCTACTGAATTTTTAGTCTTCCCCCCTTAACTTGTTGTTAGGAGTTTGTCAGAACCAAGGTAATTACTGTTAAGCAGAGGCTGAATTTCACAGTCAGAGCTGTCAAATGAACTGCAGCTCATCTCCTTTTGCTGTAAAAAACATCATTTTGGGGCACCCAGTTGCAGGCATTGGCCAACTGTTGATGTGACGTATGTGTTCCCAGGCATGCTCTGCCTTCATTCTTCCTGGGGTTCCTCACATTCCCACCCAGGAGCTGCACATTTGCCATTAAAACAGAGCTATGATAAAGAAGGTGATTGTAATTGCTTCCAGCTGATAAACCTCCCATTCTTGGATGTTGTGCCTGTGAAACTCTTGGCTAATTTCTACTAATTAAACTTTCTATACAAGTGTAATGTGTATTTTGTAAAGATTTCTTTGCACTGACTTCACAGTCTTTGCCAGTAGAGGGTAGAGTGTGAGCTGCATATACCATAGGCTAAATCTCATCATGTCACTTCATCTCTGGTGATAGCTGCAAGCTCTTCACCTTGGCAATAAATGGTAAGCTTTTTCAAGACACTAGTCATTGGAGTTTCTTCTTTTTTGAAGTGATTGAAGTAAGAGGATGTGTATGTGTTGCATATTGCAATGAGAATTAATCTCTGCATTGAATACACCCTGTATACAGAAAAGTTTCTTTAGTATTTATGTGTTTATGATGATGTATTTATTCTATAATATAAATATAGTTGGAAAGTGTATTCTAGCCACTTTACAGATATAAAGGCAAACAAGATGATAACAGAAAATACATATTTAATTGTAGTAAACCATTTCTGTCCTGAAAACCATTATGAGGAATGTCTACTCAATGCTTCAGAAGCCTGATCTTGAGGTGCATTGAGTAGTTGTTACTTGATGATGGTTTATTTCTAAGGGTGTGAATCCCCTGCTGCCACATTTTAAAGGTGCCACTGCAGGATTTTCCCTCTTGAATTGCTCAAGAATTATGAGCATGGCAAGGAGATGAAAAGTGAAGGAATGTTTAATAGTGTCAGTTCCACCTTCCAAGGGGACAGCATCAGACTTTCAGGGACTTGGCTTCAGGACTGAGAACACTAAGAGCCTGTCTTGAAAAAACTAGTTCAGTGAGGTAACCTTTTCAAAGGCTTTAGAACTGCAAACACAGCTTCAAGTTTTCTTTTTACAGGCCCAGGATGATTTTGTGTTTCTGTTTCAGAAGCTGCACATCAGGAAGCTGGACCAGGAGAGCTATCGATGCCACTGTGCACTCCCCAGAGGCAGAAGGGGAAGCCTCCTTGTTACCAATAGGTGTGAACATCTGCACTTCTTGGAGGGCTTGGCTTGGTTTCAAGTGGCTGTGAGGCTGTCTCCACTGGCTGCCATCCTCTGCTTATGTACACACTCCAGCTCAGCTGATCCAAAGCCTGGAGAAGGCCTGGCATGGAAGGCCAAGGGGCAATGGTTGAAACGAGCAAGGAGTGGATTGAGATGAAAACTAAGGCAGTGGTGGCCAGTGGCACAGGGTGCCCAGGGAGGTGGGTAAGGCCCCATCCCTGGAGACATCCCAGGTGGGGTTGAGTTGACTCTGAGCACCCTGCTCTAGTTGAGATGTCCCTGCTCTCAGCAGGGGTTGGATGGATGAGCTCTGCAGCTCCCTTCCCGCCCACACATTGGCCAGGATTCAGTGATTCCATCCAGACCTGGCCCCTGTTTTCTTCTTGGCATGTTAGCTGACACTGGAGCTTTTAATCACTGGAGGGGCATTTAGGTAGCAACTTGAAACAGCAGCTCATTCTTTCTGAAGTCTACTGGTAACTGTGCCCCTGTGTAGTTACAACAAAGGTGTCTCCCTGCCTTCAGCTGGTAGATGCTGGCCTAGGAACTGCTTAGAATTGACTCTGGTGACCCTCTAATACCCAGTTCTAGTAAAATGCTGGGATTTGGAGGGCTGGCTGGGTTTTGAAGAAGTTGGCCTGTGCATACTGTAGACCATCCATGGGTCTTGAGGAGAAAGTGCTTATCTCAGAATATACAACATATGGTTCCACTGTGACTGAGTGGGTACTTAAAATCCAGATAGAAATTGCTTTCTCAAACATTTCTATTCTTGGGTGGTGGGTGGGTGGGTGGTTTTTTTTGGGGGGGTGGTTGTTGCTCTGTTGTGGGGTTTTTTTGGTGATTCAGTTTTGGGGGAGTGGTTGGTTTTCTTGCTGGCTTGGGTTTGGTTTTGTTTGATTTTGTTTGTCAAAGTTGAATCTGAGTAATAATTCCTTTCTTCTGGACAGGAGAGTGATCTATGTAAAAGAAGTGGAGATTTTAGGCCATTTAACAACAGACTGGGATTACTTATTTGAAGACTTTACATGCTGTCCCTCCTATGAAGCAAATGTTTTAAAATTAACTGTTTTGGTAAGAAAAATTGGATTTTTTTTATTTTTTTTTCACTTTAAGACTATTTGGAGGTCCAAACATGCTCTTAACTTAGGGTTCTAACTGCTAATTTTGGGTCTATGAGTCAGGATTTACTTCCATTTTCTTAGGAGAGTTAGGTTGAACAGAGGCCCTGCTGCAATATCCCAAGTTGACATCCAAACCATTGAAGGATCAGATTCTGCATTCTTGTTTTGTGAGTCACCTGAACATTTTTTGTTCCCCTCTGCAACAGGATCAAAGGATGTTCCAGAGGAAGGACAGTACAGGTCATGAATGTGTAAAGAGAGTTCAGCTTCAGGATGAAACTACAGCAAGGGTATATTCTTCTTTTCTTTTTTTTTTTCTTTTATCTTTTTATGATACTGTTAACAGTTGCTGAAACTCAGCATGTAAAAAGATGGTGATATTCAGAGACCCTCTTCTAGAAGAGGCTGCTGTACCTGAGGATCATTTACCATATTTTCATGTTGAAAAATGAGTTTAATTAGGAAAACAATGAGCAAAGACAGTCTAAAGCATTCAAAGGACTATATGCAATAATAAATGAAGGTGGAAGTTGTGTAGTCTTAGGTCTGTGTATTAAAATTCACTGAAGAAAAATAGTATTACTGAAGTACTAGATGAAGTTGTTTATAGTCTCTAGGATTCAACATACCTCTGAATTCTGCTGCCTCCTCATTATTTCAAGATCACTGGACAAGCTACCTTGTGTGAAGAGATTTCCCTGAGATTCCTGTTGAGGCTGATTTATTTTGGGAATTAGACTGGAATTACTTAGGTCAAGTCAGACTGACCATCCAAGCTTCTTGTTATTGTGTTAATATATATATTTTATCTGTAAAGTACAATATATTTGCTGCTAGTTGAGACAAGCTGGTTTTTAACTATAAGATTGGGTTCAAGAACTAAATTAAAATTACTGCTTTAGTTATATTGCTTTGTTCACTTAAGAGGTTTCTAATTTTAGGATTATTAATTTCCATTTGAAATGATCCTTCTGTGAATTTCAACTAACTATACAGTTTGAGAATGGTCTTCTTTGTAAATATTTTCAAGAGTGCTTGCAGTCATTTATATTTACTTTTAATTTTCATGAATGGTTCTCTTGTATTCCTGGATAATAAGGCAAACTTCTTGGTTGTTTGGCCTGAACTTGATCCCCTTCTGAGGCTATTTTTTTTTTCTGAAGCTACATATCTAACATGAACTAGCCAATGCCTGTGTAGAATTTTCTGTTTATTGAATTAGCTATTTTTAGTAGCATCTTATGGAAGAAAACTGCAGCTCCTGTGCTTAAACTTCTTGTCAATATGTTGCTTTCCAGAGGATTTGCTGTGCCATCCAGGAAGCCCAGGCCACGAGACAACAGCAGAAGCTGGTGAAGCAAGCATCATTGCAGTTGAAGAAACCCCAGTCCCTGTCTTGATGTGGCAGGATTTGTCGGGTTTGATCTTGGGTATGCAGTTCTATCCCTGAAATTGAGTAGAAGCAACATGGAAGCACTGTGAAGAAAGTGAACTATCTGAGGTCTTTTTTTTTTCCAAGTTAATAGCCATAAACACTTTAATTTAAGAAGCTGTGCCTCTTCCCAAAATGATGGATTTCATTATTTTGAAATATGCATGAAATTACTATTTCTCCTAAACTACTTTCCCACTCTGAAATTTGCTGCACTGCTTCATGTCAGGTGTTCTTGTTAAAGAGAGTCTAAAATAAAGTGGGTATGTGATTTTGCACTTGAGTTCATGGTTTACAGATAGGTTGTAGTAATAATAGTTCTATTTACTTCATTGGAAAAAAAAAAGGGCGAAAAAACCCAACTTCTGTTATGATTGAAACCTAAATTTCTGGTTTAAGCAGGGTTCTCTTTAAATGAATAAAGAAGTGTACACAAATGTACACTTATATAACACAGATAATAATTTTCTCTTTCTTGAGTTGTAGAAAACACTGCACTGGAGCAACATAAGAATGAGTATGAAAGAAATGCACTATTATGGTCTGGAAAGGCTTCACTTTGCAATGTTGTCACACTGCACTTGAAACATGGCAAGTAGTATTCAGCTGTCAGGAGCATGTGTCACTGCAGCCTCAGGACTGCTCCAAGAGGAACAACTTGCTGCTTTTAGGCAGCGTTGTCTGCTACAAGCTGAAATCCAACTCACTTGCTTTCCAAAAGGAGGGCCAGTTCCTTCAGGTAACAGTCACTACTGAGGTGATACTGCTGGTGCAGCTTTGCTTCTGAAAGCTGTTAGGAACATAACTAAGCACACTTAAAGCACACACCTAACTCCCCATGGTACAAGCAGTTCCATTCCTGACATGAGGCACATAGGTGAGTAACTGTCTGGGTCAAGGACTATATGGACAAAAAAATTCAGGGATCAATGAGCCAAGATCCCTTTCTGTCAGTCTTTGGCTCTGGAATAAGATAGTGTCCTTGCAAATACCGAACTCCTGCAAATTTGCTCTTTCCAACTTATTTACTTGGTCAGAGTGATTTCTGATGAATTTTGTACTAGGTAGAGCTATAGAGAGAGATGTGGGGATAAAAAATGACCCTGTTCTTGCACAGATCTGTTCAGGAGGTGGAGCAATTGTGGGAACTAGGCCTGGATTTTCAACCTCTGCCTAGGATTTAAGGGCTGGTGGCTTCTCTAGATGTGCTCTTGACCTGTGCCTTTGATCCCACCAAAGCTAGAAAGCTGAAGGTGTTAGTAAGCAAGCTGCCAAACACAGAACTCTCAGTACAGCTGTAGACATCATTTTATTGGTGTTGTATGCATGTGGTTCTTAATCTGGTTTGCTATGATGGACAAAATTTGGTACAGCCTTGAATTCTGTGATGTCACCTATTTTCTACTCAAACATTAACTGTGGGCATATGTATTTTCAAGCCTGTGGTTGAAAAAAAAAGACAATAAATGTTATCTGCAATTATTTGTGCTATGAATTTAAATGTTATTTTGGGTTACATGATTTGCTGTTGGTTTGCCACATAACACTGGAAGTATATGAAAAAAACCAAGAGTACTGGCATACTGCAGAAGAGCTTTCTACAGCCCAGCATCTCTTTCAGCTTGGTTTCTGGCATGGAAGGGATAGTTTGATGTGTTTGCCTTTGAATTGGTAGTTGAAAATGGATTTCACTTGAGGCTACCCTCAGAGCATGTTTAGGTGTCACCATGTCCCTGTTTATAGGTGGAGACTTCTGATGGCACATCTCTGATTCCAGTCTTGATTCAGTTCTGCATTTCTCAGCTCTGGGTGGAATTGTGACCAGGAACCAGTTGAATGTCTCCCTTGGGATGTGGGTGGGTACTGGGAGGTACCATGCTCAGTACAGTAGCTTTGAGAAGCAGCAGGGTTCTGGAGAACCATTTCTTACTGGAAATGCAGGGCTTTGCAGTTTTGGATTGCTGGCTGGATTTGAACT
This sequence comes from Ceyx cyanopectus, assembly GCA_013401355.1. Classification (NCBI taxonomy): domain Eukaryota; kingdom Metazoa; phylum Chordata; class Aves; order Coraciiformes; family Alcedinidae; genus Ceyx; species Ceyx cyanopectus. The sequence goes on along the minus strand of VYZU01000022.1, from coordinate 51,401 downwards.
GGTAGATGGCAATAAAAATTCCAGTTGTTATAGCAGTGACTGACCTTTACCACTTGGATCAAGCCCCAAGAAGACACAAGGGAGATCATTTGCTACAGAACTGAATTTCTTGCTTAGATGAAGAGATACTCTTTATTTTACTACTAGGCTTCCCATGCTTGTCCTGTGCTTTCCCCACGTGTTCCATTCCATTTTACCACCTCTCCTGCTTTTGCTCTTCAGTTGTTTATTTGACCCAGGCCTTTTGCTTTCTCTCCAGCTGGAAATACCACTGGCTGTACTGGGATTTGCTCTCTGGCAGTTTGCTTTGCCTGTTCCCTTTCCACTCTGTTCCTCCAGAAGATGCACCTTCAAGTACTGGCTGCAGTTGTTGAAGGACAGGGAGCATCTTTTGTCCAATTACTACATTCTTGGTCTAGGTGCCCCTGCTCAGGCAGGGAGGTTGGACTAGATGATCTTCTAGCTCCCTTCCAGCCCCTAATATCTGTGATTCTGTGATTTTGTGATACATGTGTGCTCAGCATAATAACTGCAGTTTCAGTCCTCTTCAGATGCTCTGTAGGAATGAGGCTTTGTTGGGGTGTAGGGGGTGTGAACCAGGAGTGCTGCATTTCTCCCAGATGCTTCAAAGTGAAGAGATTTTTTAAGTGTTTTGGGTTTTTTCTTGTTGTTAATACTGTCTGGCAATAAAGTGATCTCCCATACCCATGAGATTTTGTTTCTGTGAAGCTCTGGAGTGTCACTGTTGCTGAAGTCAATCACTGTTGAGATCTTCCTAGACCTTCTTGTACTCCAAAAGCTCTCCAAAATGTTTGCTCATCCAAAGCCAAGTTTTACTGACTACAAGTCATGGAATAGTATCTTATTCATGACCCCATTACCTCCTGGATCACTGCAGGTTGCTCTGGTTCTTCAGCAGCTCTTTTTTGGTTTTGTTGTTGGGTGAAGACAGGAGAAAGTTTGGAATAGGCAGTGGGTGTGTGTGGCTCTTCCCAGGGTGGTGCCAGTCTCTGGGCTTTTTTTAGTGATTAATTTACAGGGATCATTTTCCTTGAACTTTAATCCAGTCTGGAGACTATTAAATCTTCACATGCTGACTTAGTTTGAAAATATGATCAGCTTCTTCACTAATTTATTATATGAGCTTGGTCCATTTTGCTGTGAACTGTTCAGAGAGATTTTTATCATCCCTTTTGGTGGGAATTTTAATGGGATTTTATTCAGACTTTTTCCTCTTAAAGTACACTGTGTTCATAAAGTTTATTAAATAATTATCTACAGTATTGCAGTAACCAGCCACAGAAAGCTACTTGAGTGAAGTATCTCTGGCTGTAGCTGGACTATGCAATCTCCAGAGGTATTTTCCAATCCCAGCTATGATCTGATTCTTTCACTGTAAGAAATCACAAATCCCCCTTTCTCACAAAGCAAAACCCCAAAGGTGTGAGGTTCTGTCTTGGGTTAATTTCAATTACACCCAGCAGAACAACTTCACACCATTTCCCATCATGTTTAACCCTTGTCTCAATACTTGCAGAGTCTGGAAGAATGGATAGTTGGGTGTAGACAAGGAAAAAGAGTGGCTTAGTAGTAAAAGATTCAATAGATTTAGATGGGATTAATTCTAAAGTTGAAGGCATAAATTAAGTAATTAATCCTAACAAGGAACTCTAATGTTTTTATTTTACTGCTGGCAGTAAATATGCTTTTTTTTCCTAGTAACATCATTGCACTAGGTAGATCCTACTCTTGGTTTGTGGTTGATAACAAGGATTATTTATACAAGGGGATTTTATGTCAGTGTATTTAGAAATAAAATAGAAAACATTCCATTTTAAAACTGGTAAAGTGGCTTGTGAAACCTTTTGAAATTACCTAGCAACTGTTTAACACAAGAATTCTTTCAACAGCTCAGTCACTTTAGTCACACCTGAGTGAGAAGACTTAATTTGGAATAGTTGCCTGTGGACTGATGACTTGAATAGAAATCTGAATATAAGTGGAAGGATTTGAGAATCAACTCATACAACTACAAGTTTGCATGGAAAAACCCAAGCTTTAGTTTCTGCATTAGAGTTTTCTGGACAAAGGTATGCTCTTGAGGGAGAGGGCAGTTAGCTGTTAAACATCCAGTGCCACAGCAAGTGAGGGGTAGGCTGAAGGAGAAGAGAATAAAATAAAATATTAGACATATAGATGTAAAATGACATGAATTCCAAGCATATGTATATTATTACTGATGGTTCTGATGCAGTTCCCTTGTGTGGATGATGAATCTCATTTGCATATCACTAAGTGACAGTGATGCAAATCCATGGATCTCCAGACTTAGCATTTATTCTCTCTGTGCTGCAATTTTCTCCTCTTTTGGAGTTTTCAAGATGTTTGTCAGCAACTGAGGTGGTACCTTGTTTATTTTCAGACACTTGATTGTCTAAAGGAGAAAAGCTGATGTATGAAAGAAGTAACACTAGGAAAGCAAGACCTGATCTCAAGGAACATCTGCATTTAAAACTTCATTTAGTTCATTGTATCCTTGCCCTTTCTACATGTCAGCAAGTTAACTTTGAAATGGTTTTATATTTTTTATTTATTTTCTAGTGAGAATGTTCACTCTCCATCCTGATCTAGTCTTCAGTTTGCTTGGGCCAGGGGGGAGGGAGGCAGGGGGAATCCTGTGATATTGGCATGGTAGGTTGGGAGTGAGGGCAGGTGAAAGCAGGATGGTGACAGATCTGTACTGAAAGGCAAACAACTGGTCAAGAGCTAATCTGATCTACTGAGATCCTGACAGCAATTCATTTCACATGAGTAACTGGGAAAATGCCACATCTAGTTCTGAAGACAAACTGTGTTACTTGAAAACAACATTTGTGTTGAATTTTAACAAGGAGAAGAGATTTTTTTTTTACTTGAATTCCAGTCAGGGAGGCAGAGCCAGTCCCTGCTACTGTACTGGAGGCAGCAGATGGGACATGGAAAATGCTCTTTATTGGTCATATGCCAACACTCAGACTGCAGTGGCCACTTTGTGCCCCTGTTGTTCCTAGACCCTGCTGTTTAGCAGAGGTCAGCACAGGGTCAGAATGGAGAGTTCTTACACTGTAGAGCTGCACCCCAGCTCAGTTTGATGGCAGAGTTGCTGAGGGTGCCTCTGTGCCACTGCCTGTGTCATTAATGAAGATGTTAACACTGGTCCCAGTAGGGACAGCACTGGTTCTGTTCTCCCATCTGGACATGGAGCCATTGCCCACCATGCTCTGGGTGCCACCATCCAGCCAATTTCCCACCCACCAAACCCACATCTCTCCAACCTAGAAAGGAAGGTTCGTTGGGGAACTGTGTCCAAGCCTTGGCACAGTGAAGGTGGATGATGCCCCCAGCCCTTCCCTTGTCCCCTGGGGCAGTCAGTTGACTGTAGAAAGCCACCAGGCTGGTCAGGCAGGGCTTGCCCCTGGGAAAGCTCTGCTGGCTCCTGAATCACCTCCCTGTCCTCCATGTGCCTTGGCATAGCTTCTAGGATGACTCTTCACACTTCAGGAGAGCCCATCAACCCTGAGTAATTCACATCTGGTAAGCCTCAAAGGAGAAGACATCTCTCAGTGGTTCTGAAATCTTGAAAATGAGAATATTCTTTAAACTTCGAGCTAATCACAAAGCCTTTTTGTTGGTGGTGGTTTTTGTTTGCTTCAATCAGTGTGCTGTAACTAAAATCAGTGTGAAATTTGATAAATGACTGTGTCCTGCTTCCAAATGAGCTGCTGCTGTAAATTGTTGTTCCAGTAGCTACCCACAAGGTGGGGGAAGGAGTCTTTCCATTTTACTGCTGTTGTGGTACAGCTTTGCTCCCTGGAAACCACACTGTTCAATCAGCTAGTGGCTATGGTCAGTGCAGAGCATAGAGCCATAAATCAGGGGCTGGCAGGAGCTCTCCAAACTGGAGAAGCAAGTCTGGAGTTTTAGAAGTGTTGGGAAAAAAAAAATATTCTGCATGTTTTCTTTCTTGTAGCCAGTGTTAGAGGAATTGGTTCAGCTCCCCATGTGTACCAGTTGTTTTGGGGGTAATATGAAGTCCTCATTCTGCTGCTGCTGCTGTTGGATGGCAGAGGTTAATCTGCAGCCAGCCATGGAACAGTCACAGAAGCTCTGTCCTGGTTTTCTTCAATGCATCTAAAAATCTTAGATCTAAGGTAGTCCAAGAAACCATCACAGAACTGTTTTAATTGGTCTGAAGTTCATCATCTAATTTTAGCAATTTGGTGAGAGATTTTAAGGAAGACTATGGTAGCTGCTCCACCTATTCCAAATTGCACTTAAACTACATTGCAGCTGAGTGAAATTAAAAGCAATGCTGTTGTGTATTTGGGTCATGGCTGCCAATTCAGGCTGCTGCAGGAGAACTGGGCTTCACTCAACTGCTGCAGCTCTGGGGCAGGAGCCACTGTGGCCCTTGTGAGCTGCCAGGTGTGTGCAGAATGCCACCCAAGCTCCCCTGCAGCTGGCAGGAGCTGAACCTGCCTCAGCCTCTTTGCCTGGCTTTCTGGCTGGGGTGTTGATTGCAAGTGTGCTTTGCTTTGGTGCTTTTAGGATACTTTCCAGCTCCTACTTCCTAAAGATTCTCTTGCCAGCTCTATGAGAAGAAATCCCTAAAGCAGGCAGTAGGTAAGGCTCTTTAAAGGCAGCATTTGACCCTCTTTACTGGCAAAAATACTGAATGAGAGAAAGTTCATCTTCACTGTAGGGGAATTCAGCATTTTCAAGAGGTTGTTGCTGGTATGAACTCCTGGTTCCTTCTGCCACCTCTCCCACCTCCCTAACCCTGTGGCTTGCAGGCAGGGAGAAAGGAGAGGGAAAGAAGGCACTTGTTTCCTAGCAGCACCAGCTGCAGCACTGCTGCCCTTGTGACTTCATGGCCCAGCTAGAACATACACCCTAGGGAGCCAGCAAGTCACAGAAGGACTGCTTCCTAGTTCCTAATTTGGTCTTTTTATTCTTGGAATGGTGCTGGCCATTGTGTTGTGTGTGACAATACCTAGCCTGCTGCAGCAGAAGCTTTGTGGCTGCAGTGGCACAGAGGGCAGGCTGGGCTGACTGTGGTGGCACTAACACCTCACATATGCTGAGTTACAGATTCTAGATGCCCTCTTGTTTCTTTGTAGTTATTTCTGGGGCACCTGCCTGACTAAGCTAGAGGTATTAGAAGAATTCAGGTGCTTAGAAAAAAAAAAAAAGGTGGAATAAAAAGTGGAATGGAGAAACTTTTTTGTGGGCACAAAACTTCCTTTCCAGAGCTAACCATTTAGCAGTATTGGTTTGGGGAGTTCAAAGGTAGCCTGACCCACTTCTTCCTATTTGATCTGTGCCCTCAGTTGGGTAAATCCAACTGCTTGTCAAACCAAACTGCATCAGATGAGGCTGAACACATCAGTCAGATGGGGCTCAACATCAGGGAAACCTGTCAGTGGTGGGAAGGAGCAGCTGGAAGGAGAAGTGAGTTTGGCACCAAATGATCTGCAGCATCAAATCCCAGACTAAGCCTAAGTAGCTGCTGTTTTGTGCTTACTCTTCTGACATGTTGTGCTTATGCTCATCAGAATGAGAAGCTGGAGTATTTCAAGGTTATTTCTGTGCTTCAGAATATCTTCCAGAGGAACTGTCATTTCTCAGTATGCTTTGGGACTTTGCTTCCTGCCATATCATAGTTAATTCAACAACACATTGCCAACCTTCCTATTCTGGTGTGACCATTCACAGCAATCAAAGCACCAAGTTACTGCTCCTCTGCTTTGCTTCAGCAAAACAGAAGGTAGATATTCATTTCTCACCTTTCCTTTCTCACAGCCTGAATGTGACTAATCAGAGGATGCTAACAGCTAAATAGAAGCAACACAGTGATCTGGAGTGGATTAGTTTAGGAGAGGCACATTTCACTTTTCCCTTGCTGGATTAATTTTCTGTCAGGTTAACACATGAGTACTTGGAAAGGGGAAAGGGAGAGAAAGGCAGTAAGTGTTGCCTTTGGGTGATGAGAAGCTGTTAGGTTGGCTCAGCTTCATCCCAGAAGTTAGCAGTGCTAAAGAATTAATTGAAATCAGATGTGGTTTCTTTTGAACTAACCTTTCCATTGAGAAGTGCCAGCTTGCCACACTGGTTCTGGCTTTGGTGAAGAATTGTGTACTCAAAAATAAATTAAAAAAAAAAAAGTCTTGAAGCTGACAGTGGAAATCCTCTGATTTTGGAGTGTTGTCTGGTAGGAGGTGGTGCTGTTTGGGTGGCTTTGCTGCCTTTGTTCTTTACTCTGTGTGGAGGTGTGGGAGCTGTGTGTGCGACAGGTGAACACTGCTCACACTGGTAAAGGGCAGTGAATGAAATGCCACAAAACAGAGGCAAGAGGAGTGTGAAACTCCAGCAGAGAGGCTGTTGGTAAGGCAGGCAATTGATTCATCCACCAACAGACACATCAGTGTGTGACATCTTCCAAGGCCCATGCCAGATGAGCAACAAGTAGGCAGCTAAACCTCCAGATCCTTCCAGGAACATCAGTCAGATGCCAGTGTGCAATAAATAGGATTCCATTTAGGATCCAGTCACCAGTGGACCTAGTCAAGATAAATGGAAATAAAGGCTTTGCAGGGTGGAGTCTATCAAAGGTGTGAGCATACCTGTCCATTGGGGTCAGGGCAGGTAACTGCTTGCTACAGGATCAGAGTGCTTTCCAAGGAGCTGGGGGAAAAAAGGCTTTTTAACATTTCCAGTTGAGAAATACCCCAGGAAAATGGTGGGAGAGCACAGCATGTTTGCACTGGGGCCACCTGAATTTTCACCTGCTTGCTCAAGAGACTTACTTGTGCTTTCTCAGTGGAACCTGAAAGAGATTCCATTCCAGAGATAAAAAGCAACCCATGGCAGCAGAATAGTATTGCCTTTTCAACACACATGAGTGTTTCTACTATCAGTTTTCCTTAAGTACATGTTTCTTTTTAAGCTTCCAGGTGGAGGGCATGCATAATATATTATTCAGTTCCATTATAGGTGAGAAGGGCTTGGGAAAAAAAAATCCTTTATGCAAAATGCATTTCCATTTGGGAAAAACAACTGTGTAATAAAAAAGACAATGATGAACTCTGCGTTCAGCATTCACTCTGGACTAAAAGCTGGGGAGAGAGGGTTTGTTGGGGCAGGGTGGGAACAACAGATCTTGTCTTGCATTTCTGAAGTAAAGCTAAAATAACTGTTTTAAGGGTGGATTGTGTGAGTGAGGAGGGTGTCATGTGCTAGTGAGTACTGCTGTGCATGGTCTGTGTTAGATGAGGAAATGAGGAGTTTTATTTACCATCCTATCAGCTTGTACAAGCTAAGTGCCACCCAAGATGAGTTAGCTGAGATCTCCAAAGAAGTGCTGACAAGAATAGTCTGTTGTGGAGCATAAAAACCACTTTCTGCTTGGAACATGGCAATGCTGTGACAGAAGCAGACTTGAGCAACAAGATGATGGAAGTGATGGTCATTTAAAGGTATTTTAGCCACTTCATAACATAAATAGCCACTGATCAAAATCACAGCTGCTTCCTGGAGCCCTTTGCTTCACCCTGAGAGAGGATGAGCTGGGGATTGCAATCCTAGTTTGGGATTGTTGTGCAGTTGCTGATGCTGTCCCAGACTTCTAGTGAATCTTGCACCACAGTTCTTAGCACTTTAAAACCTCACTGCTAGACACTCCAGTTTCCTATCTGCCAAATAGCTTTGCAATGCTGCTCTAACCAACTGCTGGTTTATGTTTGAGAAGTAATCAAAAATAACTATATAAATACCAGGTTAAAAATGCCTGTTGTTGGTTTTTGGTGTGTGGTTTTTAGAGGAAATGGGTGTAAAGATAACAGAGCTTTTGCTGTCCAGACCTTGTCATGGCTTGATGAGATCTAGTTCCACATAACCTTGGCAGTGCTGGTTTTGATCATGTCTTTTGAATCACTTTCTAAAGCATTAGTAGCATATGCTCTAATAAAATTAAGCTTTTGTTCTGATTAGGCATAGATTTTCCAAACCTCTTCCTTCCAGTTAGTGGTGAAGCTGACAGCATTTGGCTCATTTCAGAGGCCATCTCTAAGCACATGGAAGAAAAGAAGGTTATCAGGAGTAGCCAGCATAGATTCACTCAAGGGAGGTCATGTCTGACTGATCTGAGAGCCTTCTCTGCTGGTGTAGTCACACCATGGGTGGATGCAGGGAGAGCAGGGGCTGGTGTCTGCCTTGTCTGCAGCCAGGCTTTTGACACCATCTCCCCCAAGATCCTGCTGGGTAAGCTCAGGGAGTGTGGGTTAGAAGAGCTGACAGTGAGAGGGGCTGAGAACTGGCTGAACACCAGAGCTCAGAGGGTTGTGAGCAGTGGTGCAGAGTCCAGCTGGTGACCTGTAACTCTCTGTGTTCCCCAGGGGTCAGTGCTGGGTCCTGTCCTGTTCAGCATCTTCATCAAGCCTTGTGGGGTTGGACTCAATGATCTCTGGAGGTCCCTTCCAAGCCCTAACCCTGTGATTCATTCTGTGATTCCTGTGAAAGATGCTTAGTGGTAAAGCTCTCTCGTGTGGAAAACTGCTCCAGTATCCATCTCCATTTTCTCTTTCCACCCAAAGAGACAGTGATTTAAGGTTCACTCTGAACAGACTGTAGCTGATGGATGGGTGCTGGCAGTTGCCACTGTTTGTGTGTCCAGACAGGTTCTTTTGTGCAGGAAAGTCTGAACTATTAGTCTTGGGTTCAGTTCTCCTTTGGGCTGCAGCTCCTTTTGTACACAGTATTTTTTGGGTTGGTTTTTTTTGTCGTTGACCACATGGAAATAGTGTTTTCAGTTTAGAGTGGAGGAAGCATCAGCACTGGCAGTTCTGCTAAGCTCTGCTGTGAAGCTGTAACTGTGCTGCAAGAAATGAAATCTTTCTCCCCAAAAACAAGCCTGTGGAGGGGCTGGTGATACCTGATGATAAAATCACTTCAGCACCAAGTTCTTTCATTGGCTAGGAAACTTTTAGAGGTGAGCTCCTTGAATTCTATTTGTATTCTACATTAAAGCCCAGGGGCTCATTTAAGGAGAAGCAGAGAAGCAATAGCTGAGTAGTTATTTTTGCCACAGTGATTCTGATGTTCCTTAGCATGTCAATTCTGTGTCTTTGCAGAAAGCAGCTCAGCAGAGGAACAAACACATAGGTACTTTTACACTGATCATTTGAGAACATGTGTTCTCCATGATCTCTAACCCCCAGGAGTTCTGTCACAAACCCTGGAAGCTTCTCTTTTTCATCTGAAAACAATGTTCATTATTTTTCACAAACCCTTCTGTATGAGTCTCTTAATTATGTGTGGTTTGGGCCTTGTAAATTTCAATTAAATGTCACTTTTTTTTTTTCATTTTCCAGCCTAATAGGTTGCTCATTGGTACCAATATAATATGGCATTTTTGGGGTGGTTTTCTGCAAGAAAAAAGCATGCACATGCATCATCCCTTCCTCCAGATCAAACCTGCCTAGCCTGAAGCTGTAAGAGGGACTAATGATGGTGTTTAATACACAGGGTGGGGGTTTTGTGGTTTGTGGGGGTGGTTTTGTGAGGAGGGAGGAGGTTATTTTTGATTGTTTGGGGGTTTTTTTGTTTGTTTCTGTTTGGTGGGGTTTTCTTAATGGAAACCATTGGGAATACTATTCCTTAAGGTTGTTTGCAGGGGCTACTCTTTATCTGCTTTTTTATTCTTTCATTCCTCTATCCCTTAACTGCCATTCCTGAACTCTCTCTTCAGAGAGAGAATGGAGCCATCCCAGGTGGGGCTGGAGGAGGCTCTGAGCACCCTGCTCTAGCTGAGATGTCCCTGCTTTCAGCAGGGCTTGGATGGATGAGCTCTGCAGCTCCTTCTAAGCCAGCCAGTTCTTAGATTCTATAAGCCACCTCAGAAACATGACTAGAGTGTTAAGCTAAATAGCAAAGCAAATACACTACTTAAATTTCAGTCAAGTCTTCAGTACTAATGTATGTGTGATCTGCTTCAGAAAGAAGTTGTGAATGTTCAAGCTCTATTGCAGCTGAAAATATCATGGTCAAAATTTTCCCTGATTTTCTGAGTACCTCCAAACTACTTGCGTGGGAGACACCAAAAAAATGCCAGGTTCTGTGTTTGACAAGTTGGGCTTCCACCTTACATGTTTACAGCTCGATGTGAAAACTAGTCTTGGTTGTAGATAAAGCTGAAAGGGGATGCTCTAGCCTGGATACAGTCCCCAGAGTGCACTCAGGGAGTATGAAGGGATGCGTAGCTGTGTGCTTGGTGCCTAAGCCTGGACACCTCTCAGTGATGCTGAAGCCCTAGAAGGTTGTTGAACTAAACACAAGCTCTCTCTTTTAACCACAGTGCTCCCATCAGCTGATGCCAGTCTGAGAGGTGAAGCTGCACATGATGGTGTTACAGGCTGGAGAGGAGGGATGTCACTCTGGAACCTGAACACAGGCTGACAGCAGAGTCTGAATGGCCAAATGTACCAGAGTGTCAGTAACTCTGGAGGTCTTCCAGAGTCTGAATGGCCAAATGTGCAGTAGCTTTGGTGTAAGTAGCAGAGGGTGGCCAACAGGAGTTGGGTTGGTGTGTGCTTTGTGCTTTATGGACTTAGGAAAATCAGCTTCCCTTAACCAAGACTGCTTTGGCTGCACAGTTCTGGTGGCTGATGGCTTTTGCCACTTCTCTACCTCCCAGTGTTGTGCTTGGCCATGGCTCCACTCTCAGCTTCACCAGGATCCACTGGCTGTTTCTCTAGCTGCCAGAGGTAGCAGCAGGCTGAAGAACCCAGCCACATTGCTGGAGTCAAGCTTGGATTGACAGCAGATCTCTGCCCATTGCCAAATATGCCACTGTGTGAACAAGCACTGTGGTGGCTTCTCCAAGTCACCATCCTGGATTAGTTTGGCTGTGGCTGCACCACTTGTGCAGCTACATTTGTGACCAAAGCAGCTGTTTAAAGGGAAAAAGTACTTTTTAACTTGTTTTTCTTGTCCAGTTCACAGCCTGGCCTTGCAGTTGTATTGGCACAACCAAACTGGCAGCCTGAGGGTAGAGGCAAAGCAGGCTGTTGGAACTCCTGAACTCATATGGTAATGGAGGGGTGTACCTGGAAGCACATCCTGACCAGGAGGAGTTAAAATGCTTTGGGTTGTGGACTGAGGTGTTCCCTGGTATGTGATGAGCTGGTTTGCTCATCAGCCATCAGTAGGAACACAGGAACTGGTATTTATTCTTTCTAGGTGATGTCATAGATCAGAGAAATACCAAATTGGCTCTTATTCTGTCCTAGTGGAAGCAAATGGGAAGACCTCCAAAATTAATTACAGCAAGAAGCCAGAGAAAAGAGACAAAAATATGCCTGGAAATTCAAGGATCTAGCCAGTGAGCTGCAAGTATTTTAGTACATACAGACACAAGACAAGCCAAGATGAATGTATCCCCATGCACACAGAAAATGCTGCATTTTGCAGTGTGAAAATTTGCAATGTACAAAATACACCTTTTGTGGTAAAGAAATAGGAATTTAGCTCCTGCAGTGTGCTGCATCTCTGTACAAATTGAGATGAATATGTAAATAATAACGCAGAACTTACCATGAAGTGTATTTCTTTTGGCATAAGCTTGAGGTATGCCATAATCTCCTCTAAAATAGGTGCTGAAAAGCTTTCTGCAAAGCATTTTTGAGAGGACACAAGGGTATTAATAATGAGACCAAACACCTCACTGTGGCACACAGCTGAGAATCTGTTTGTGGTCTTGATGGGAACAAATGATACCATTTTATACACCATGCAACACCCAAATTAAACCTTAACAAGCCACACACCAGTGGTTTAGCATCTTGTCTATGTGAATATGTGCCTTCTCAATTGCTGCTAGTAGGAGTTGCATGGAAAACCAAGGAAGAATGAAAAAAGTAGTTGTGCTGGTGTGTATACTGCTCACACACAAGGGGATTTTTAACCTTAGTTTGGAGCTTAAACTCAGTTATTTTTCTCTGCATACATATGAAGGAAACAGACTTGGCTCTAGAGGGGTTAATGCAGTGTTCTTCCAAAAGCCATCTCTTCCTTGGGTTGCACAACTGGAAGGAGAAAAATGGTTTCTGGATGTGTGCCAGTCTTCAAAGCAAAAGATGCAAGTTTCTGAGGAGCTGCACTGGCTGGATGAGGAGATTGAAGTGAACTTGAGGGATGCTACAGTTCATCCACAGATGAGCCGGGGATCCAATTAACTAAAAACCCAAGTATGAGGTGATAACTACCTGCTGCATTCTTAAGCACACTAGTATCCACTGCAAAATCACATGCCACAAGTAGTGTCCTATGGAATTCTCATCCTTTGCTGCAGGAACACAACAGATCTGCCTGGAGAGCCTTCTCCCCTCCTACTGATGGGAGCACTGTCCCAAGCAGAAGTTCCTCTGCACGTGGATCATGCAAGCACACTGAGGGGATGAGTTTCTCTGGGACATGGAGGTAACAAAAAGCAGGAGATGGCCCAGGTGTCTGTAAGGTATGTCAAATGCTGTTACTGTTGTAGTTGCAGAAGGTATTGAATGAAAATTCCCCAAGAAAGTAATTATTAAGAAGTCCAGAATAGCAATTCAGAGCCGAGATGAATCATCCCTCAATATTGTTACTGATTTCTTATATTATTAAGTTAAATAAAAAGACATGCTTGATTAACTGAAATAAAAATTCAACAGGGTAGCAGTGATACCAAAAAATTTCTCCTTTAGAAGTCAGTCACTTAAAGTAATTCTTTGCTTTGTAGCTAAAAGGTGCAAGGCATGGCATGTTAGTCACATCCATTAACCTGTTTCTTACAGGAATCTCTTAATGGCCAAACTACCTGTAGGAAGTTTTATTGTGAAAAAAAATAAAATCTCAGACTGAGAGCTAAAAACCAGTCTAAGACATCAATATATCTACTGATGTATTGCTTGGAGTTCTGGGGTGTTTAAAGCAGCAATTCTCTGTATGAATCTATTTCTATTTTTTAAATGAATGAAAATACCCTCAGATATCAAACCTGAAGAAGCTTCAGCTTGTCTGCAGAAATATTGTTAACATGTGGAAATATGGAGAGATGAGGAGTTTTGAAATTGTAATTTAGCTCACTAGCTGTGTCTTCATGTAGAAAACCTAGAAGCTGCTCCTCCACTGTATGATGGCAATACATTAAATTGCATGAAGAAGGGAAACAGCTTACCCAAGTTTTATGTTTCATGATTGAGAACCTCAGGTAAAAATATTCTTGGTGACTTCAGACACTATTTTGTAATCATTCCTGTACAGTTTTCTCCCAGATATATTCTGAATTTTCAGATGCAATCAATTCAACATCTGTTACACTCTATTTTTAAGAGAAGCTGCATTAAGCAGTGCCCACTGCAAATTTATTTGCCTTTGGCTTAGCCTCTAGCTTGAACAGTCCAGAGTGGGATGCTCCTTAGGGAGGGCATGGTTGCCAAGGGTTTTGCCACGTTGATGCTGAAATATTGCAGTGCACTGTTTATTGCAACCATCTTTAGTTGTGACTGCCACACAGGGGGCATTTTCCTGGTGGTNAATTAATTACAGCAAGAAGCCAGAGAAAAGAGACAAAAATATGCCTGGAAATTCAAGGATCTAGCCAGTGAGCTGCAAGTATTTTAGTACATACAGACACAAGACAAGCCAAGATGAATGTATCCCCATGCACACAGAAAATGCTGCATTTTGCAGTGTGAAAATTTGCAATGTACAAAATACACCTTTTGTGGTAAAGAAATAGGAATTTAGCTCCTGCAGTGTGCTGCATCTCTGTACAAATTGAGATGAATATGTAAATAATAACGCAGAACTTACCATGAAGTGTATTTCTTTTGGCATAAGCTTGAGGTATGCCATAATCTCCTCTAAAATAGGTGCTGAAAAGCTTTCTGCAAAGCATTTTTGAGAGGACACAAGGGTATTAATAATGAGACCAAACACCTCACTGTGGCACACAGCTGAGAATCTGTTTGTGGTCTTGATGGGAACAAATGATACCATTTTATACACCATGCAACACCCAAATTAAACCTTAACAAGCCACACACCAGTGGTTTAGCATCTTGTCTATGTGAATATGTGCCTTCTCAATTGCTGCTAGTAGGAGTTGCATGGAAAACCAAGGAAGAATGAAAAAAGTAGTTGTGCTGGTGTGTATACTGCTCACACACAAGGGGATTTTTAACCTTAGTTTGGAGCTTAAACTCAGTTATTTTTCTCTGCATACATATGAAGGAAACAGACTTGGCTCTAGAGGGGTTAATGCAGTGTTCTTCCAAAAGCCATCTCTTCCTTGGGTTGCACAACTGGAAGGAGAAAAATGGTTTCTGGATGTGTGCCAGTCTTCAAAGCAAAAGATGCAAGTTTCTGAGGAGCTGCACTGGCTGGATGAGGAGATTGAAGTGAACTTGAGGGATGCTACAGTTCATCCACAGATGAGCCGGGGATCCAATTAACTAAAAACCCAAGTATGAGGTGATAACTACCTGCTGCATTCTTAAGCACACTAGTATCCACTGCAAAATCACATGCCACAAGTAGTGTCCTATGGAATTCTCATCCTTTGCTGCAGGAACACAACAGATCTGCCTGGAGAGCCTTCTCCCCTCCTACTGATGGGAGCACTGTCCCAAGCAGAAGTTCCTCTGCACGTGGATCATGCAAGCACACTGAGGGGATGAGTTTCTCTGGGACATGGAGGTAACAAAAAGCAGGAGATGGCCCAGGTGTCTGTAAGGTATGTCAAATGCTGTTACTGTTGTAGTTGCAGAAGGTATTGAATGAAAATTCCCCAAGAAAGTAATTATTAAGAAGTCCAGAATAGCAATTCAGAGCCGAGATGAATCATCCCTCAATATTGTTACTGATTTCTTATATTATTAAGTTAAATAAAAAGACATGCTTGATTAACTGAAATAAAAATTCAACAGGGTAGCAGTGATACCAAAAAATTTCTCCTTTAGAAGTCAGTCACTTAAAGTAATTCTTTGCTTTGTAGCTAAAAGGTGCAAGGCATGGCATGTTAGTCACATCCATTAACCTGTTTCTTACAGGAATCTCTTAATGGCCAAACTACCTGTAGGAAGTTTTATTGTGAAAAAAAATAAAATCTCAGACTGAGAGCTAAAAACCAGTCTAAGACATCAATATATCTACTGATGTATTGCTTGGAGTTCTGGGGTGTTTAAAGCAGCAATTCTCTGTATGAATCTATTTCTATTTTTTAAATGAATGAAAATACCCTCAGATATCAAACCTGAAGAAGCTTCAGCTTGTCTGCAGAAATATTGTTAACATGTGGAAATATGGAGAGATGAGGAGTTTTGAAATTGTAATTTAGCTCACTAGCTGTGTCTTCATGTAGAAAACCTAGAAGCTGCTCCTCCACTGTATGATGGCAATACATTAAATTGCATGAAGAAGGGAAACAGCTTACCCAAGTTTTATGTTTCATGATTGAGAACCTCAGGTAAAAATATTCTTGGTGACTTCAGACACTATTTTGTAATCATTCCTGTACAGTTTTCTCCCAGATATATTCTGAATTTTCAGATGCAATCAATTCAACATCTGTTACACTCTATTTTTAAGAGAAGCTGCATTAAGCAGTGCCCACTGCAAATTTATTTGCCTTTGGCTTAGCCTCTAGCTTGAACAGTCCAGAGTGGGATGCTCCTTAGGGAGGGCATGGTTGCCAAGGGTTTTGCCACGTTGATGCTGAAATATTGCAGTGCACTGTTTATTGCAACCATCTTTAGTTGTGACTGCCACACAGGGGGCATTTTCCTGGTGGTGCTGAGATGGATCTCTCCCAATCAGTGAGCCTGCACACTTACTGCAGGAGATGTACAGCCTGACTGATGTGTCATTTGCATAGTTATTTCTGGTTGAGGCTGTTTTCCCTGCCTCTGTCAGCTATCTGGCACAGAGCTGGGACTGAGTTTCCTAGCTGGAAAGCTCCATTGGGAAGCTTTGGAAAACCAGTGGTGTTGCCCAAAATACCTGAAACAAAGCCCAACTCCCTCTGCCCCCTAACCCAGAACCAACACTGGCTCCTTGACCTGGCTGCTGTGTTGGATTCTGCTATGTTGGGTCTTCTCTCAACTGCTTTTTAACCACAATAAACTGAGGGGTTTTTTTTCCCCTGAGCTGCATTTCCCATTCTTTTAGCAGTGGCTGCTCAGTGAGATACTGGTGACATTTTCTCTTTGAGATGGTATGATTACATCATAAATCTGTCCCAACTATTTTGTTTGTCTCAAATTTGGCTTATTTTCACCAATGAGCATAATGCCAGTCATCAGTATTGGTGAGACTCAGCCCCTAATGCTGCTGTTTTTCCAGTAGAATGTGATGTTGATGGATGAAAGGTCATTGTCATTTCCTTCTTCCACTTCTCCCTGTCCTGCTGCAGCCTTCAGAAGGTCGACTTAAATAAATGGAATAAATAAATGATCTTTCCCTTTTAGCTGCACTTAGCTGCAAGGTAATTTCTACCTGTATTTCTTTAAAAAGCCCTTATGCTGGGGTCTATGCCCTTAGAGCACACCAGGCAGAGAGATCTCTGCAGTGAAGCCTTTGCTCAATGGAAATCATATTTGTTAGCTTGCAGAACATGCTGCAACACCTCCATGCAAAGATACAGCTATTCCCAAGGGCTCAAGGTGCCTTCACCATCAGGTTTCTTTTGTAGCTGATGAAGAGATCCATCTGATCCATCTGGGCTCAGAAGGGAACTGCAGTGATTTTGGAGGTGGCATGAAGTAGATCAGCCCTTGGCTGAAGTTCAGTACCTGAATTCTTAAATACCTTTCTGAGGTACAAGCTGGCTGTCTTCTTAGTAGGAAATACTGGGTCACTACCTGGACTGGTGTTGTCCAAGCAAGTGGGCAATCATCAGGGTAGTAGTGGCACACAGAAGTGCAGCTTTGAAAGTTTAGCAAGAACTTAAAATGCATCTTTACATTCCAATTAAAAGCTCCAAGGCATGCCCTATTAGTCACATCCCTTAACCTCTAAATTGCCTGAGCCACTCTGATCAGCTCTCTACTATGATAAAATGCTCCTTTGGCTTTTGAGGAGTAGCATCCAGAGCAGGCTCACTTGAGCAATGGTAATAGCATCCAAGCACCCACTGCTTTCCCAGGAAGAGCAAAAAAAGCAAGTTTGGCTTCAACATCTGCTCTTAGGGAGCAGCCGAAAAAGAGCACCACATCCAGATTTGAAGATGCTGGTGGGTAAGGGGGGTGTTTACTGGCCAGTGCATTCAGTTGGCTCTGCTTAAGCAGACAGAGAGTTCTCTCAGCCTTTCTCTTCTGAGACCTAAAACTAGGAGCTGTAGCTGCTTGAGCTGTCTTTCAGCCTCCTGATGCCTGGGGATACCACAGAAGCAAGAGAGGGGACTCAAGCAGGCTTCTGTGGTACCCAGCCTGGAAGAGGCTTTATTGCAGAAGACCCATTTGTCACCCATCTAGGAAACCAAGACAGACCATTACTAGAATTTTGAACTTTTTTGTCCAAATAATTCAAACATAAACCCTGAAAGTCCTGGTAAAGCCAGGAAAGTTAACATCAGCATGGAGTAGATTTTTCTCAGGAAATGATAAGAAATGGCTGTTGTCCACCACGTAAGCTGGCAGGGGTAGTGGCAGTTGGTATAGTATATTCCTTTTTGTGTTCAGAGCATGGGGTTAAAACAGAAAATCCAGTACAGATTACACTGTTTTCTTTTGACTTACAGTTGAGTTAAACTAGTTGAGCAACTTTTGCACGAACCTCCTCTCACTTTAATGCCCTGCTCAGGTGCTGTTTACTTGACAGGTTTGTAACAGCTACACTGCTTGAGCTCCTAGAAGACAAAATTTGTTTCATAGCTTGAGGGTGCAAAGTCCCAGGGCAGCAGATGGCCCTGTGATTATTATTTCCAAGCTGTCTTACCTGGCCATCCCTTCCCTGTATGAACAGCTGTTTCACTCACTTCAGTGCAGCCCAGCCCAAGTGGCTATTTTTCTTCTGCCCTTTTCTTTGCACACAACATAAATCTTTTCTTTCCTTTGACCTGGCCTGCAGTTCCATCCACCTGTGCATGCCTTAAGCAATGTCAAACTCTTGCCAGATCCATTTCCTTTTTCATAGGGAAGTTCTTTGGAAACAGAACTTTTGCAGAAGTGCTGAAGAGCTGGGAACAGACCTTTGACTTGGAAGATAGTCCCTTTTGGGGGTGAATTTAGCTTGCTCTGTCACTGGACTCAGCCCACTGATGGAGTTGTGTCAGGATGTGGATGTTGCCCAGTGAGTTCTTGTTTTCAGCTGTGCAGAGCACTCAGTATACAGCAGTGGAGTTAATTTCATCTCTGATATTGCCAAATGTTCAAATGAAAGCCTGTCAAAGCAAAGCTGTTCCTATGCACCTTCTTGAGGGTGGTGTCATTGCATGCCTTCCCTGGGTGACCCCCTTGCATTCACTGTGCAGGATCCTCCATCCTCAAGGAAGGAGCAGTTCTTTAGTGTTTCATGATCCTCTTCTTGCACAGGCTCTGGTTCTGACATGGTTTAGATGTTTACCATGCAAACAGGGCAGCAGCATTCACAAATGGGTGGCTAAGGGTCTGACACATCAGCTGCTGAATGCTGACATTCCAGAGCTGCAGTCACTGATTGTTTGCAATGATTAGGGAAGATTCTGGTAATAATTAAGTGCTCAGTTTCTCCAAATCAAGTTACTCAAGTTATATCCCCATAAAATGAAGAATAAAGAAATCACAGAGCTTCTGCCTTATATAATCTGCACATCATCCCAGAGTGCTGGGGACAGAGGCAGCAGCAGAATTCAGAGTAGAAAGCATGGCAAAGTCTGCTCTCTTGTTTATCTTTCCTCTTACATTTTCTAGATTCTTTCAGAAAAGAAGACATGGCAAACGGAGACTTAGAGGCACTGACTTTCTTCCTCCTGCTATTCAGTATATTCCCTGGGCCCTGTCCTTTCACTCCTGTGAAGTGAAACAGAGGATGTAGAATAGTATTTAGACACCAATGACTGATGTGTGCTCATGAAGTCTACTTGCTGAAGTTGCACAGGTAACATTCCAATTATTAGCATTTCTTGGCTTTAAGCACTTAATTTAGTGGATCTGATGCTCTTTCAATAGAATTTTTAGTCCTTGGTCTCACAGAGACTTCCCTGTTACCTCCTTCAGTAGGTAAGAAGAACCATGCCATGGTATAGCAGCATAACATGTAGCACAGCAAATCCCTGTTGTTGTGACTCTGTCTTCTATTGCATGGACTTCTTCCCCTCCATCAAAAAATTCCTTGATTCAGAACTAAGTGCCTGGCTTTATCCACTTTGAAATGCTGATAGCAGTTCCTTTTAGGTAAGTTGAAATGCAAATAAGGATATATTTGATATAAACTAATCCCTAAAAGGACTTGCTGAAGTACTGTAAGCTTATTTTCCTGAAAGCTGAGTCAAGTCCCACTTAAACATCAAACTGTTTTCCAGCCTGTGTTCTACTCTAAATAATGAGCATCACCAGACACTTTTCTGATGATGTGCTGTGATTGATTTTTGTTTACAGTAGAAATAGTGTTTTACTAGATCTGATTGTTTATCACATGTAAAAATGGATTCCTAATCTAGGAATATTGTGTGGCTGTTGGAAGAGTCAGAAGACAGTGGCTTTACAAAAGGAAAAGCTGTTCCTGAAGAAGTTCTGTAGATAAGCTACCTTAAGCTAATAGCTTGCTACAAGGATATCTATTTGGATATTCTACCTGCAGATCTGCTTTGCTTTGAAGGCAGAAATATTTCCCAAGAATGTGAAACAGTTGTATAAATGAGAGGGTTTATTCAAATGTAGTTGTGATATAACTGCAGTTTATTGATTTCTCTAGAGAAAAAAAAAAATCAACACTTTTTGCATAGAAAACTGGGTAAGAACCTAATTTGCCTTTGGGTTCTAAGCAGGAGTTCTGGAAATCATTCAGTATTTGTCAGTCTAGAAGACATGAAGTCTTGAAGGTGATTTATTGCACACGTGTGTGGAAGGAGACACAGATTTGCTTATTTCTGAGAAACATGTTAAATTGCAGAGTAAAAGATGTTCCATGTGGCTGGTGGACACTTCTCAGTAATACTGTTAGGGACATGCTGTATTCCTTCCCTCCCCCTGGACCTCTGATGCTAGAGAAGTTTGGTTTGTTTCCTGTGATGTAATTTCCTGGCTAGGACCATGCTCTTCTTCCATATGCAGGCACCTGTCATGGGAAATAGATCTGAAATATGAAAAGCACCTGGTTTGGAGCTGTGGACACAAGAGAGCATCTTGCAGGGTGTTTATGCTCTGCTTTGTTTCCTAGGAAGACAGAGGTTCATTTTTGGGCTGCTGTTATACTTCAGGATCATAAATGGAAGTCTCCTGTATGATGAGCAGGTGTTGAAAGAATAGCAGTCAAAGTAACTGAGTAAGGTAATTCAATAATAATAACTTATTACTGAAATAAGTTCAAATGTTTCTACTGTGGGCACTAAGTTGTTGTTTTTAGGCTCAGCTGTTGAAATGGAAAGGCCTGTGATTCCTTCAACAGAAATGTTTAATATGCTCTTTTAAAATAATTTACAATGAGAAAGATTGTTTTCAACATAAACACAGACTACTACTATTCCATAATATTTGTGAAGTTAAACATTTCAACAGCTAACAGGGCTGTTTCTCTAGTAAAATTTGGTATCATATCTTAGGTATTTCTGAGACTCCAATGTATTTCAGCAGCTCATCTGTGGTGCTGAGTCATGTCTTCATGCCTCCCAGAGAGAGCAAGCCTCTCTTTTTTGTGGACATACTCATTTAATATCTCTTGGAGGGTCCAAGGGGAGAGGAACTAGCAAGGCTACTTCTGGAACTCAGACCTGGAGCCCTGTTGCCTTGAACAAATGTGTTCTGCAGAGGAACATGTTGCTACGTGTTCCAATCCTAGGGTGGAGATGACAGAAAATAACACAGAAGTACAGCAACTGTTGGAAAACTGGCATCTTAGTCATGCCAAACCCATCCTTGCTCCTATATATGCTGGAAATTTGGCTCCCATAGGCATCTCCCTGTGAGAAACCATATGATCACCCTCTTTTTTTTTGTTGTTAAGAAGAATAACTCACTATTAAAGTTTCATGCTCTCTTCAACTTTCCTCTTAAGCTTGTTTTATACTTAAAACTAGTTACAGAAATTTTCTGGATCTGAATTCAAGATTAAACCTTCCCTTCTACTTGCACCAAATCATGTTCATGGATCTGTCTTCCAAGAGTTGTCTCTGCCTTGGAGAAGCTGTGCTGCCTGTGCTTCCCCTGCTGCAGGAGCAATGAGGATTGAGAAGTGGGTGATGGAAAAGACACTGAACATTTCCTAGCATAGGTTATTCCTCCCCAGTTCTCTCCAGCTAGCCTGGCTGGCTTGCTTCATTCTTTCCTTCTCCTTTCAGTTGTCAAACTGTGATAACAATTTCCTAATGAATTTCATCAAATAGCTTTTTGCCATGAAAATAGCTGTTCATTATGGCTTTTGGGATGTTTTCAGCTTCTGATTCTTCTTGGATCACTCTAATTACTAGAGGTACATTTTGGAGAATTTTTTTTTTTCCTTTGGGCATGATGATAAATGGTTTGATACTCAAATGTGCAGATGAAATGTAGTTGATTACCCAGTGTTTCATTGTTCAGCTGGGTGCATATCACTGTTGTGGCTGCAGGACAAGAAGGCTTCAAATCTCTTAGGGAGCTCTTGAATAAGATTAGTATTTCTTCTAACAAAAGGAAATTACAGTTCCAAAGAAATCCCTGTATGTGTGATACCCAGGAGCTGTAGGGGTTAGAGTGCCATCCTGCTGCAGCCCTGTCACAGGGGGCTGTTAGGAAGCATTCCTGGCTGCAGGGAGTTGCCATCAGGCAGGTTTCACTGCTCATGCCTTGACTGGGGAGGGGTTGGCAGAACCTCAGCTCTGACACTAACCCCAGCCTCATCAAACAAAAAAATGTGAAATAACCCAGTGGTTTTCCACTGTCAGTTGTTGACATGCTGGCACAGGTTAGAAGGTGTGTAACCCAAACTGTTGGTTCAGTTGTCCTTGTGCCTCTTCCCAGCAAGGCAGCTGGGGCTGCTGTATCGAGCACTCCTCTTGCTGTATTTATTTCCATCTAGAATGTGCCATTTCCCTTCATCATGTCTTGCTTTATAACCCAGTCTGTGATTTATTTTTTGATCTTGAATGCTGTACCTGCATGGCAGGGAGTTGCAGATACACTAAGCATTGGATTCTGATTTTTGTTTGTTTGTGATTTTTTTATTGCTATTTTTTGGTTGGTTTTGGGTTGGTTTAGTTTTTTTTCTTTTGTTTTGGTTTGTTTTTTGTGTGTGTGTGCATGTTTGTATTTTTTCAAGTATCTCCTGAAAGCTCAGTGTCTTTGATTTGTGTGAGGGTTTGGCTGGAGTTCATGCACATTTATTTTAGCTCAGTTCTTAGTTACTTTAAATACATAGGAAGTCAGCTTATCTCCCAGCAGCCATATAGCATCTTGTATTTTGGCCATTTCAACAGTTTCTGGGGGCTGCCTCCTAAAGCTTCTGCCAGCTTCTGGAAGTCTTCCCCAGTGAACAATGCTGTTCACACTGCTTCCTCTTACAACCTTGCTTTGCTATAGCAGCTTGACACCACAGAAACTTTCTTGATGCCAGACATCATGAAGATGATTGCACTGCCAAAATACCTAATTCCAGACATACATTTTCTTCACAGCATACTTGAAAAATACCCTTTTTTTTCCTGTGCAGCTGCTAGTCATCCAAGGCACCAGTTCCAAACCCATGAATGCCTCCACTTTGTTGGTCTCCTTGATGTACTCTTTCAAATCTACCCCAAATCAATATTTTTAGTTAATGAATTATTAAGCTTTTTCACTTTTTGTGAGCATCTCTTGGGACTGTGCTAATAAAGCAAGCAAACAGTGTGTTCCCTTGCAGTTTGAACTGATAGCAGTTCTGGGAGCAATAGAACAATGTGTGAACTGAAAATAGGAAAGAGGAGAAGTAAAGAGTAGCAGGGAGCCCTACTTAGTGGAAGTTTAAATAAAACTATTTAAGAGGGGCTCTGCCAGCTCACCAGGGGTGATCAGTGTCTGAGAAAGATCTCAGCCATGGTCTCCAGCCAACAGGAGGTTGTGTGCTCAGTGCTAGCCAGGGTGGGTGTGGGAATGCCCCCAGAAACACCCATCCATCCAGGTCAGGGGCTGCAGGGGATGGCACAGCCTGGCACTGGCTACATGTGGCAGCAATGAGAATTTGATGTGTGTTGGAAACAGGCTGATGGGCTCCTCTGCAGCACAGCAGAGTTGTGAGAGGAAGCTGAAAGGCTGAGAAGCATCAGGGAGGCATCAGAAGCATCAGGAGTTGCCCTTCTGAGAGGAACAGGCCCTCGCCAGGATTTTATCATCTCCCTTCAGCAACTGGAAGGTGGCTGTTAGGATTCCCACTTGAATAAAGCCCATTCCAGCTAAGGAAACTTCACCCTTATCTCTTCTTTCTCATGTAAATTAAGGTGCAAGCTCTTCAATGCCTGGCACCTGCCAGTTTACAGATTCAGAGATATTAGGGGTTGGAAGGGAGCTAGAAGATCATCTAGTCCAACCCCCCTGCCTGAGCAGGATCACCTAGACCAAGTCACCCAGGAACAGATCCAGGAGGGTCTTAAGTGTCTCCAGAGCAGGAGACTCCACAACCTCCCTGGGCAGCCTGTTCCAGAGCTCTGTCTCCCTCACTGAGAAAATAACATAATACCAGGGGATGGGTTCTTCTAGGCTCCAGGTAGTCACAGCAGGTTACTTTTATACCCAAGATACCCCTGAAGTGAGTGGTGTGATGCACCTGCACCACCACTCTCCCTTGGGTTCTCATTTCCTGCTATTTTTCTTTAAGGGGTCCTGGTCTCTTCCCCCAGTTCAATCTGGTCAGGTTTGTCCTGGGCTTGAAGAAGAGGCAGGGTAGCCAAAAGACAAGGCTGGTGCATCCAGAATCATTAATTCAGCCAGTCAAACAAATGGGAGGCAAGAGAAGAAGCAACAGCGACCAATTGGTCACATGGCAGGGGATCTGCCCTGCAGCATGAAACACACTGAGTTCAGCCCCTGAGCTGGATGGGCACAAATGCCAGCCTGCTTTCTGAGCATGGCCCTGGCTGTGGGCAGCTCGTGCCAGCCTGCTGAGCAAGCCTGGCCAGCTCCTTCAGATTCCCAGAGAAGATTTATTCCTGAAGCCTGACCTACATGAGCGTGTCTCTAAATGTGTGAAAGCTGTGATTTGATGGCAAGCAATGAAAGGTCAGAGAAAAAGCAGGCAATGCATTTAAATCAAAATGATGAAGCTGGGTAATTTCATTAGCAACAGTTGTATTTACTGGAAGTCACAGATGGTGCAGTTTAGCTTATGGCCAATTTGTTAAGACAAAATAAGTATAAAGAAAGAAATATTCCAAGTGAGAGGTGGTTAAAAATTAAATAGGCACCAGATGGCTCAAGATTGTCCTTCATAGAAATTTGGTGAAAGAAGACATAAACAATCCAAAAGCATTTCTGAATGGGATGCTTACAGGCTGGCTGGGCCTTTCTCAGAGCTAGGTTTAAAAGCAGAGCAGCTCAACTTCCCCCCGTGTTCTAAATCCCACACCCCAGCAAAATCCTCTAGGTGAACATCCAGATTATTTCTTCTTGTGTTGTTTAAACAGAGAAGCAAAGAAAACCAAACAATCCACAAACATTTCAGCCTTCAGTTAATGTTAAACCTCAGCATTTAATTACTTTTTTTAAACAAGGAGGAAAACTTTCACTGTGCAACAGCCAGAGGAATGCATGTCTTTACACTCAGAAAAGCAGCAGGACTTTTATTCTTGTTTATGAGAAACATTAGCAATTGTTACAGATCAAGGATGCTAAAACACCTTTAGACTATATATTCCAGGGGATATAAGTTTCTTTTCCAGGCTGTGTCACAAATCTTTTCCTGGCTCTGGAAAAACTCATTTTATCTGTGGTGTCTAGAACTGCTAGAGATGATCATCAGCAACTTTGAACTGTCTAGAAATCAATTAACAGTGCTGATTCCCCATGTTTCCAGGTGGATAACTTGATTTTATTATGTATATAGTGGCTTGGTTCTGTTCTCTGCTTATGTGCATACAGGTAGATGTTGGGGGATTGCTGTGTTTTATCCATACTCCTCTGTGCAAGATCAGTAAATGGAATAGGAAGGAAGAAAAAAAATGGGGAAAAAAAAAAGGTAAAATTAGAATAAATTATTCTAAGGAAAAGATGTCAGAATAATGTTACAAAAAGTGCTCCCTGGTCTTATACTTGATGATATGAGAAGCACAGCAGCAGTCTCTGCAAGCTGCATGTATGGAGCTGCTTTCCTGGGGTGGGAGGGGAAAAAAGGAAAGCCAAGGAAAACAGCCTTGAATGAGAGAGGCAGCTGGAGCCTCTGTTAACTAATTAATGACTAACATACATTTAAGAGCTTTTCCTTGTCTTGCACTAGCTTTGCACTTTTTTCTACAGCATGTTCCCTCCCCTGGTTCTGAAAGCTCTGCCAGTGGTGCCTGTGTGCAGGGAAAAGGCTGCACTTGAAAAGATGGCTGCAGTCAGTGAAGGGCCATGAAAACATTTTCACAGCTCCTGGAACAGTGCAGAAGGGCAACAGGACTTGAAGAATGTTACCATTAAAGGGAGAAAAAAAACCCCAAACAAACAAATAACAGAACAAACCAAAACCACACCCAAATAAAAACACAAAAAAACCCAACCCAGCACTCAAACAAAAGACCCTGATAATTCACTACCGACTAGTCAGCTTCACCTTCATCCCTGGTAAGGTGATGGAGCAGCTCGTACTGGAGATCAGATCTCAGCACGTGGAAGAGAAGAAGGTTATCAAGAGTAGCCAACATGGATTCACTCCAGGGAGGTCATGTCTGACTGACCTGAGAGCCTTCTCTGCTGGTGTAGTCACACCATGGGTGGATGCAGGGAGAGCAGGGGCTGGTGTCTGCCTTGTCTGCAGCCAGGCTTTTGACACCATCTCCCCTAAGATCCTGCTGGGTAAGCTCAGGGAGTGTGGGTTAGAAGAGCTGACAGTGAGAGGGGCTGAGAACTGGCTGAACACCAGAGCTCAGAGGGTTGTGAGCAGTGGTGCAGAGTCCAGCTGGTGACCTGTAACTCTCTGTGTTCCCCAGGGGTCAGTTCTGGGTCCAGCCTCATTCAGCATCTTCATCAGTGCCCTGGATGAAGGCTCAGAGGGCACCCTCAGCCACTTTGCTGGTGATACTGAACTGGGAGGAGTGGCTGATCCAGCAGAAGCTGGGCTGCCATCCAATGAGATCTGGACAGGCTGGAGGGCTGGGCAAAGGCAAACCCACTGAAGATCAACAAGGGTAAGTGCAGAGTCCTGCACCTGGGGAGAACACCAGCATGCACCAGTACAGGTTGGGGTGTCCCTGCTGGAAAGCAGCCTCATGGGGAGGGATCTTGGAGTGTGGCAGGCAGTAAGTTCTCCATGGGACAGCAATGGGACCTTGTGGCCAGGAGGGCCAATGGCATCCTGGGGTTCATAAAGAAGAATCTGGGCAGCAGGTCAAGGGAGGTTCTGCTCCCCCTCTGCTCTGTACTGTGAGTCCACATCTGGAGAGTTGTGTCCAGTTCTGGTGTTCCCAGTTCAAGAGAGACAGGGAAAAACTAGAGGAATTCCAAGGGAATGCTACAAAGATGCTGTAGGGACTGGAGCATCACCCTGCTGAGGAAAGACTGAGGGCTCTGGGCTGTTTAGCCTGGAAAAGAGAAGCCTGAGAGGGGATCTGGTGAATGGTGACAAATCTCTGCAGGGTGGGTGTCAGGCAGAAGGGGCCAGGCTCTGCTCAGTGGTGCCCTGTGACAGGACAAGAGGTGATGGCAGCAGGTGAAACAGAGAGTTCTGCCTCAAGTTCTTTCCTGTGAGAGTGTCAGAGCCTGTCCCAGGCTGCCCAGGGAGGTTGTGGAGTCTCCTGCTCTGGAGCCTTTCCAGCCCCACCTGTATCTGTTCCTGTGAGGGCTGCCCTGGGTGCCCCTGCACTGGCAGAGGGGTTGGACTGGCTGATCTCTAGAGGTCCCTTCCAACCTCTACCCTTCTATGAGTCTGTAAAGATGACAGGAATGCACAAGCACCAACCAAAACCCTCCCAGGGAAATACAGTCTTCTATAAAGAAGATTTTATGTCTCAACTGCCAGCTTTGCACCTATGTAAGGAAGGTCATTCACAGCCATGATTTCACGTTGAAGAAGACTCTATAAGGTAGGTTAAAAATTACTTCTGTGTTTCTCTATAAAGACAAAAATAGAAAAATGATTTTACTGACCTTGGCTAGAAATAGCACAGGCTCTTTATTGTATGTTTCTACAGTGCTCTTTTGTGGAAAGAGAAAAAGAGGGAAAGGGGGAAAGGCAGAGTAGGAGGAAATTGGGCTCTTGAAAGCGTGCACTCCAAAAGCTCTGTCTTCAGCTGCTGTCTTTTTAGTTATTGCTGCCCTTTGCAAAATGGTCAGATCTCAGTGCCCAGGGAGTGAGTCTTCTCCTGTGTTTCTGAGAATCTCTCACCACCTTCCTGCATTAGACCAGCCCTGATTGTGCCCAAGAAGCAATGGTAAACCCCCCCAGTCTGTGCACTGGTGAACTCTGACTCTCTCTGTCCCACCCCACAGCATCCTGCACATCTCCCTTACTGTTCAGCACATGCTCCCAGTTGACAAGCACAGCTCCCTTTCACACTTGGCAAATGCATGTTGTCCTGAACTGAGGATTAACATGGTTACAGGGCTGAAGACCAACCCCAGTTCAAGAAACAATGCTGGGCATGACTTTTGTCATGATTTTTGTCATTAGCTGTGTTTGAAGCTAATGGTGTCCAACAGTCAGTCAGGCAGCCCCTTGTTGCTGACATCCTTTGTCAGCAGTGTAGGGACAGTAGCAGAGGAGGAAAAAGAAGGAAAAGACTTATGGGTGATGAATGACAAAATGAGTTGAAGCTTTGTAGATGGTCAAATAAATGCTGATGATCTGAAATATGGAGGAAACACAGCAGAGAAAACTTAAAAGTTTGTAAATGAAATTTCAACCCCACATCCAGTTTCCTACTCTGAGCAGCTTCTTGACTAAGCAGGTCAGGTATTTGTAAGTTTTAAAAATAATTGGATATAAATTTAAACTACTTTCATACTTATGAGTGAAGTGTTGTGCATATCAGTAGAGAATAACTGAGGCTGCAAACAGGTGGTGAAATGCTGTTATGCTGTTTATTTGTTAGTGGTGGTGGTGTCATTGTATTAATTTGTGTTACTTACTGTATTTTAAATCCTGCCCAGTTGAAATCCTGTGTGGGTTGTTAAGCCTTGGGATCCAAAATAATACAGGACTGATCTTGATTCTCTTAGTTGTGATAGTACATCTTTGAAGATTCAACAGACTTCTGGAGCTAACTAGTTTTCTTGTGCTGTCATCAAGAAGTTTGTTAGCCAGACAGTTTTTCTAGCAGATCTAAGCCTTGAAATGTCCTTATCATGGAGGTTTTGTTTCCTAGTGTCTGTCTGTCCCAGTATGGCAAGATAAGATAGAGCTCTTATTATAAGCACTAAAGACAGAGGTACCTTGTGTGTGGCACTCAAAAAACCTCTTCACAGCTTGTGGGTTTCCCTGCTATGATAGTGTTTGGCTCCTGCAGTCAAACCTGCAGGAAAAAGAGAATCCTGCTGTCATTGTAGCTGTTGAAAATGTCTTGTGGGTGGTATCATAACTCCCATTATTTGCTGAGAGACTAAAACTCCATTTAAATCTGCTAAGCTGCAACCACCTGAAAAGACTTATTGGTCCAATTCATCCCTCCCAGAGGAGCTTGCAAGCAGCATGCTGTGGAAGGAGCTCTCTGCTCCAGCTAGGAGAAGGTTCAGAGGGGTGACTGAGGAGCTCCATTGCCATGACTTACAGGAGAGGCTTTTTGTGATGACTTTGCTGGTGTGTGAGATGTGTGCATGTAGACAGAAGCACCAGGGGATTGCATCAACATCTCAGTTGCTGCTCTGTGGATTCTTGGGCAAGGAAAGCCTTTCCTGGCTGAGGTGTAGTCCTGCAGTAATTCTCCTGCTCAAACACTTTGAAGACTTGCTCATTTTGTTGTTTTATCTCAGTCAATACCAACTAGAGCCAAGATGCTGACATTTTTTGTTTCCAGGGCACAAATGTATCACAAGATTTTTTCCTTTTTCTCAGCTGACTGGTCCCAGTTCTCTCCTCTGTGGTCTTCAAGCATCAGCTTTGATGAATGTCTCTGTAGGGTTTGTGTGGCTGGAGTCTGCTCAGTTTCACTGACCTGTAGCTCCTGACTTGGCTGTGTTGCTGTTACCTGTGTGCACATCATCAGAGTATCTGTAAGATGCACAGTTATCCTAAACCTTAGTTCTTTCAGGGGTTTTGCATTAGCTGGTTCATTTTCACTAGCTTTTTTGCTCAGCCTGTATTATTAATACATATAAAACAAGTGTCAGGTTTAGAATGCATATTAGCATCCAGGACTTCTGAAAGCATCACCATTAAAAGCTTGCAGTTCACATTTTCTTCTCTCTAGGGCTGACTCAAGACTCACAGCCCACAATTCACTGCTGAGCACTTCAGAATTATTAACCAGTTCAGAACTGGGAAAATATATAGGAATATATATGCTTGAGATTGAAAACTTTGATAAAAGAAACCTCATGATACATTTAATAAATAGAAGTATATTAACAACATAAGTTTTCCACAGTCCCTAGAATACAGTCAATGATGAGAGTAGATTTTCCTGTTGCTTGTTTTCTCTGGGTTGTTCTTTTGAGAAGATCAAATTCCTAGTGATAAACTGTGCAGCAGGAATTGTGTGGAGATGTGTAAGCTGGTAGATAAAACAGCAAGTACAGTGTGTATATATATATATATATATAGGCAGCAACTAAGAACCATCAGACATCTGGAGAAATTGGCATATAATAGTACTTTAAGACCAATTTACATTTTCAAAGGACCATACTATATCAAAACTAATTTATCTCTAACTAACTTATCTATATGTATTAGCCAATTAGTCTCTAATTAGTTTATTTGCACATTCTTGCACACTGGGAACTAATTGGGGTGTGGCTTAAACCTCTTGGGCCTCATTCTGATCTCTCAAATAAGTGTAAGCCATGAGGTTGTATAAATCCATTATATTGTAGTCAGAGGGATACACGAGTGGAAAAACTGCTGCAAGGAATGTATAAATAAGGCTCTGTGTGAGTTCAGAGATGTGCTGTGTTGTGGTGAGAAGTAACATCAAAACACTGGGAATTAATTAGCCAACGTAGATGGAGTTTGATTGGAGTTTTGTTATTTTGGGTTGTTTTTTTATAAGGCCACATATTAGTGGAGCAGCATTAGTGGAGCATGGAGATGCTCAGGGGGCTGGGACAGCTCTGCTGTGGGGACAGGCTGAGGGAGCTGGGGTTGTTCAGCTGGAGAAGAGAAGGCTCCAGGAGACCTTAGAGCACCTGCCAGTGCCTGCAGGGAGCTGCTCCAAAGCCTGGAGAGGGGCTGTTTCCAAAGGCCTGCAGTGACAGGCCAAGGGGCAATGGTTGAAATGAGAAAGGAGCAGACTGAGATGAGAACTAAGGCAGAAGTTGTTTCCCAGCAGAGCGGTGGCCACTGGCACAGGGTGCCCAGGGAGGTGGTGGAGGCCCCATCCCTGGAGAGGGGTTTTGAGGAGGCTCTGAGCACCCTGCTCTAGCTGAGATGTCCCTGCTCTCAGCAGAGGTTGGATGGATGAGCTCTGCAGCTCCCTTCCCACCCAGACGTTGCCAGGATTCCTTGCTTCTATACTTTCTGGCTAAGTGTGAGGGCAGCAGCTCATTTCCCCAGCACTGAAGAGACTGTAGCTGGTCTGACTGCTTCAGTGAAGCCCATTTCCAGTGGTCTCCATGGTCAGTTATAGGATAGTTGGGACCTTTCAGAAGCAGCCCCTTGACAGTGATGGCCCTGCAGAGCAGCCTGGCTTTGCCCCTGGATGGCAGGCTGTCTGTCACTGTGGAGCAGGGAGAATCCAGATGTGGAAGCAGAAGGGAGGATGATGGTTCAGCTGTAGCTCCAGAGGATTTCCAGCAGCTACTGCTTTGTGCCTTGTCTGTGTGGATCACTGTGTGCCAAATGTAAATATCAACTTCCAGCCTGGGCAGAGCTGTTATGTCACCAAATTGCTGTGCAGTTTCATTTGCTATGCCACTAGGGGAGAAAAAATCTGCTCGTTCTTGGAAAGTTCTAAAGCTCCTGGTATTACTTTATCTGAATTAGTTAAATCAGCTGAAGCAGCTGGAATACCACTTACTGAGACTCCAGGAAGCAGACTGCCAAATGCTGACACTGGTGATGAAACTGATATTTTATTTAGATGTCCTTGCAGCACAGAGCTGCCTGACATCATGTTTATAGCCTGCATGCACCAGAAATGTAAGAAATTGTAAACACTTTGGTAGGTAGTGTTCATATTCAGGTGTAATAATTCACAGTGTTGCTTCAGGGCTCCCATATTGCTTTGGGCATAAAGCTGTATTATAAATTACAGCACACAAAGCTGAGTTTGACCTACCAGTTGATGCATGATAAACTGACTTAATTCTGAATATTAACTACATATTGTGGCCTAGAGGTTTTTTTCCTCTCTAAGTGTAGTGCTGAATTATACAAGAACCTTTTTCTCTTGGGTGAAACCTAAATATAAATACATTCCCAGCCTTAATGCCACACAGAAAGGTGCCAATGGGAGAATGTTTTCATCCAAAATATTTCTTATGGCAGCAGAAAAGAATTTCTGAATATTACCAACTACAGGAAGTAATTATTGAGGCTTTTCAAAAAGTAAGCAGCAGGAGTTGAGGACTATTGGAAGAATTTTAGTAGCCATCATTATTACTATATTTTTATATATATTTTTATTTATATATTTATATATATTATTTATATATATATATATTTTATATATATATATATATAAAGACTTTGGTTGCAGTAGCATATCATTCCTTATTCCATATTATTCCAGACCTGCCTTATGAACATGGATTTGAATGGATCCTAGCTCAGATCAGATTTGCCTCACACCAAAGAATATTATTAAAAATTTCAGCTTTGGTGAAGATGTCTACAGTTAAAAAAAAAAAAAGTCAAAT
Source organism: Ceyx cyanopectus (assembly GCA_013401355.1). NCBI lineage: Eukaryota > Metazoa > Chordata > Aves > Coraciiformes > Alcedinidae > Ceyx > Ceyx cyanopectus. The sequence goes on along the minus strand of VYZU01000022.1, from coordinate 19,038 downwards.
AATCTTGGATTTTAAATCCTAGTCACAAAGTTTTTGCTACAGAGGAGTAATGTGTGTTACTATAATCTACAATATATTGCTGCAGAAAGCTACACACCAGGTCTTTAGGTTACTTCATCACTAACAAAACACAGAGCATTATGAGAAATTCTGGGCTCCCATATTTTTTTTCATTTTCAAAAATGAATTTCAATTACATTATCCTAGAGGTAAAAGCATCAAGACCACACCTTTTTCTGGGAAATGATTTTCTGTACACTGGGGGAAAAGGGAATATGCAGCTGGCCTGTTGGGATCTCCTTCCCTGTCCTCTTTGCTGATGAAGTAAGTCCAAAAAAGTTGTGATTCAAGAGTACTTTAAATATCAAGTCATCAGAAAATTCCTTTTAAGAAAAAAAAATAAAAGGCAGCTCATTTCAAAATATTCTGAAAATAGTTCTGAATCAGCTTTTAGCTACTTAGATTATTCCCCCTCCCCACACACACACTGTATTACTGTCTCTCTAATTTCTTATCATCTTTTACCCTGGAATTAAAACCTGTTGTGATATTATCCCATTTTCAGTAGAGTCCTAGTGAGAAGCATATGACAAACAGCAGTGCTCCCAATCATTTCCAGATCCACACTTCATCCATCATAAATATTTAAAACTCAGTCATTAATCAACCAGCTGCACACTTCCTTCAAGTGATCAGCCAGCAAGAGCTGAAGAACTCTGATGGAAAAAAACCCAAAGCAAACAAACCAACAACTGCTTGTCATGGACACCCCCCTCAACAAGCCCTTCTTGGTGTTTTGCAGAAGTTTCACAGGGTTTTATGGATTATCTCTGCCTTCTACTAATCCTCCCAGCAGCAGCCATGTTACCTGGGCAGGTGGAACTCCCATTTGCTTCTACCCACTTAGCTCTGGGTTTCTGGTTAGATCTGGGTTGATGTCAGGATATTTCTTCTGGTCAAGGAATACTAGATGCGTTTTTTTGTTGTGAATGTGTAACACTGAGGAGCAGAAAAGTTGACAAATATCAGCCAAAGTTGGTTCTCCCCAAAGAACTAACCCCCCACCCAAAACCACAGCCAGAAAAACCCAAAATACAAACTTTATCTTTTCTTTCTAGACTGACAACGTCTTCAAACCAACCTGGAAACTCTGCCCTGTGTGAGTATGTGAAACTCTGCAGTTTGCAAGAAGAAAGGTTCTTGGCTTTGCTCTCAATTCAAGCTTGCAGTCCCTGTTATTTTAAACCTGAAGCTTCTGCCTGGAAAATGTTGAGTGAAGCTCAGCCCTGGCAGCAGGATCAAGCTGCAGTGATGGATTCTTGTCTTGGCTGTTTCTTGCCTGGCAGGGTAGAGTGTTGGTTTGTTCTTTTATTTATTGCACGTTTTCAGTTGCATTTATAAGAAAATAACAGCTGGTATTTATGTGATATTTGAGTCTATGTGCTTGTTCCAGTCATCTGTTTGTGCATTTATTTTAAAATGTATGTGTGAGGCATCTGATGGGGGGACTCCACTGCAAGTGTGAGTTAGAACAGGGTTGGAATTATCTGATTCCTACATGGTTGAGCTTCTTAGAATATACAATTGTAAGGATTTGAAAGGACCTTAAAGATCATCTAATTCCAACACCTCCACTAGAGCAGGGTGCTCAGAGCCCCATCCAGCCTGTCCTGAGAAACTGCTAAGGATGGGGCTGATCCTGGGTCAGGATTTATCAATAGTCTTTAGTTTCCAGCCATGTGATGGAGGCAGTGAGGTATAAATGCTGCTGTTAGCCAGTACTGTGACTTGCAGATGTTTTAAATCAAGCCCTAGCAAGCAGTTATCAGAGAGAAATCACTGCCATTTTCCCTTTTGTTTTTATTTCTTTTGCTTGTTTTCATGCTTTGGGACAAGGTTGGGTTCTACCAGTACTGGTGTAAACCAGCCTGGAATTCTCTCTTTCCTGTGAACAGCAGTTGCCTAAATGAGGAAACTGCTTCCACTGATGTTCTTTATATGGAGCTGGTGATGTACAAAGTGTGAGAAAATTCCTGGCACTGGAAGGAAATCAGCTGAAGTTGACACAGCTATTTCAGGGACTGAAACAGAAGAGGAGGGGGTAGCAAGGTGGTCTGAAAGAGGGAAAGATTTTCCCAGTTCTTTCCTGGCCAACAAAGTTCTGATCCTTCTTTGCTTGCAGAAGGATCTGTGTGATTCCTGCACACATTTGACCTAAGAAGAATTGCAAAAAACCAACCAGTTCCCCCCAAGCCCACAACTTTTTTTGCCTCATGAGTTGCAGCACCATCCTGCAGAGGTCAAGTTGGACATAGATTTGCAGCCTCATGGTGTCTGTATAACAATTATAACATATTGCATGAAAATTGCACAAAAATTGCACTTCAGTTTCCACAGCTGCCAACTCCAGTAATTGCCCAGTAGATTTAATTAGTGGTTTGGTGGTCTGGTGCAGACACCAGGCAAGTGAAGTTTTTAATTTTAGATTCCATGTTGCTCTTGTTTTATACCTTAATACTTTGTTGTTGCTGTTTTCATTAGCATGTAGATCTTTGCAGTATGGTAGCCACTGAATGGGGGAGGAGGGCTCAGATACATGTCAGATACCATCTAGTACAGTTCTAGGTAGCACTGTCTGCTGATTTTTCTGAAGAGACAGCAGTGAATGGCCCAAGAGTTTGTCAGAATGTGGGTAACAGATTTCATGTAGCTACAAGTTTAATGTTTCTTCAGTTAAAATGATTTCAGAGATTTATCAGGAGCTGGTAAATTCTCCAGATACAAACTCCCAGTAGGGACTATTTCTGCCAGTTCACATCCTTCCTGGTAAAGAGCCATCATGGTTAGGAGCACCACTCAGGTTTGAAACACCATCTCTTCCCAGGACCTGGTCTCTCAGTCTCTTCCTGCTTGTCTCATGGAGCTGGGGCAGATACACTTGGTGACTGGAGATGAGCAGCTGCTTGTTCCTATTGACTGTTCTGCCAGCTGGAGGCTGCCACTGAGCTTCCCAGTGATGGAAAATGTTGTGGGGAGAAGGTGGTGACCACACGGGGAGAACACTTCCACTGTGCAGCCCCCTGTTCAGGCTGAGGAGGCAGAGCTTGCAGCAGCAGAACTGTTGACATTCTCACCATGCCATCAGCAGAGAGATTTATATGGATTTTGAATGATGACTCTTAGCTGTTTTGCATGCAGCTGCTGACACACACTGCTCTGGGAAGGGCCATGGGCTCTAACAGGAGAAGAAATGCTAGGTGGAAGTGACTTGACTCATCAAGGATCTAGAGTTAGATTATGGATATAAGGGATCAAGTGCTTGCAGGTTCTCCTGTGAGGCACACCAGGGGCATCTTTGGTTTTTCATAAGGCAGGCAATGCATCACTTCTGTTCAGATCTCTAGGTAAGTTCCTGGCATAGTTACAGAGCTTCAAACATGCATATAAAATGGAATTTGCTTTCTAAGTACCATGGATAAGCATCTCAGTGAATGAATTTTCCCTGTTATTAAACAACAGTGGAGGGGAGGGGAAAAGATGCTGCACATATACTGTTGAATCTGATCTACTACTGGTGAAACACTGCTCTCTCACAGTAAAGTAGGTAAAAAATGACTGTCAATACATTCAAATCAGAACTTTACATGTTTATTTTGCAATATCATCCATTTATGTGTAATAAGATCCTCACGTGGAGTGTTTGTGAAGTGAATGTAAATGGTACCTTTAAAAGACACAATGATTTGGGAAACAAACCTATTACATAGAGAAAAAATTATCTCATGAGTGACCTCCCCACCTATTTAAATGGAGAACTGGTATTTCTGAACTTGAACAATACAGATTAAGGAAACAATTAAGACTGAATGATAATAGATGCATTACTTGCCTAATTAAAATAAATAATAGTGACAAATTCTGATAGGAAAATTGGATCATAACAATGGGACTTTCCTTGTAGGAGGAAAATAAATCACATTTTCCTTTTAGTTGCACAGCATAGTTTTAGAGCTGTAAGCCAGACTGCTGAAATACAAATTTAGATACACAGATGTTGACAGAGATGACAGATTTTCACATCTGGAAAACTGGATAGCAACAACAATTCAGTACATGGATATGGATGAAAATGATGCTTTCACTTCTGACATGTCCTGAACTCTAGATGAGCAGATACAAATTTCAGTTTGTATGAGATTACTATTAAAACAAAAGAAAAAAAGGGGGGAAAAAAAGCTAGCCTGGAGAAACTGCCTTTTGTGAGTTCTAAAGAATTCTTGTGACATGTCTAGATTTTTTTTTTCCCGAGCTGCTTGTATCATACATCATCTATAGTGGAGTAAGTGATAAAGTGCCATGTGACTGAATGCTAATGTTTTTGAGGGATCAAGCAGTAGATTATCCAATTTGTTGTATACACTGCACATGTGCACCTGCTAATTTGAAATGCTGATGCACCAGAAAGAATCTAGGCTGCCCAAGGAGTCATCTCTGACCCATTTCTTTGATATATGACTTCTTCTATCTTTGATATTAGCAAAGAAGTTTTCTATCCACTTGTAGTTTGAGCAATAATAGCTTAAGGCCTGAACATTACCTGTGTCTTCCACTCTGTTGTGAGAATCCCTATACCACACAAATCCAAAACACAAGGAATATATAGACTTCAAAGGAAAAAGAAGACGACAGAAGCATCTTTTCCTCACCCCTCTGAGGTTAGAACAAAAAGTGATCTGCTAAGGATGAGCTCACAAAAAAAATGTCAGACTTTGTATGTTTAAAATAGAAAAATGTGACACTTTTCCCATATTAAAACATGTTAATGGGGGAAAGATGCAGCCATAATAAATATCATATGAAAAGCTGCCAAGTAAAAAAGCCTTGACAAGCTCAGGAGAACAAGGAGCTTCAGTGGATACTGCCACTTCATTGTTGTATTAGTCTAGTCTCTCTCTGTATGCAGAACCCTTCAGTGTCAGGAGGAGTTTGGCATAAATGGCAGATGAATTTAGACATCCCACTGACACATGTTTTCTATGACACTGTGAGCCCATGATACTGCTACCAGAAGATACTACATAGGGTCTTTGTGATCTCATGGGAGACCCTTTATAACCAAGTGTATTTCCTACACACATCTTTATAATTTACTTATTTTTTTTAATGTCTAACAGACCAAAAAGACTGGAAAAAAAATGCTCTGAAATTTACTGACAATAATGACTAATCTTTCAAGCAGCACCTTAAAAGTATATATCAGTTGTGAAATAAAAAGGTGTTAATATGTATGAAACAAAGCAGTATTCCAGAGAGTCATGTCAAGACTCATGTCAGACTTTGGAGAAAGATTTAAAAACCAAACCCTCTGAGTTAGATGAACTAAACTTCAACAGTGCCTCATAAAAGCAGAAAATTGGTGCTAATGCTTCAGACATTTGAATATGGATTGGGATAACTGGGATCCTATATGCTAGGGAGGGAAACTTCCTTGTCTTACTGGAGTTTCCAGCTGGTTCCCTTTCAGGGGCACTGGTGGAGTTCAGCAGGCTGAACACGGGGTCTGAGGAGGGAATTTCTGGTGTGCTGATGCTTGGGGCATGTGCAGATCAGTGAAATAATCCCAGCTGTGTGCAAAAAGCAAGCTTGTGTAAGGCCTGGACACAGGTGCTTTATAAGCACTGGCAATGGCACAGATGTGGAATCTGCAGGCTCACTTGCTGGTTTGCCCACACTTGCTTGAGTGCCCTTTCTCCCAGCTGCTGCCTCTCTGATGGGGTGTGTTTGTGTGCACCAGGGTCATTTGTTCAGCTCTGAAAATCCAGGATTTTTTCGGGCTTTGTGAGGCTGTTTACCCTGGCTGCAGAAGATGGCAGCTGCATCTCTTTCTTTCCTGGTACTTGTTCCATAATGGGTGTTGCTCAGCCAGACGTTGTAGCAGGATAAAAACACCTTTTTCCCCGAGTGCCTTACTGAGGCTGTAAGTTTCTTGTTTACTCTTGAGGCCTCCTCCCTTTCCATAGATTGTGGCTTGCAAATTGCTTCATATTAATCTGTGAAACTCATCCCTAAATCCAGCAGAGCTGTTGTACAGAAGGTTATACTACTTTGTGGAAGAGAAACCCTTGGAAGGGTGGCAAACACACGGGAAATCCCTGAGCTGCAAATAGCTGGGGCCTCAGTTGCAGAGTGCTCCAAAGAAGCATCATCTCTACCTGTTCTGCATTTATTCTGTTATTTATTTAGTGACATGGCTTTGTGCCCTAAGTGCAGTTGCCTGCTAGGTTCTCTCTGCTGCAAGAATTAATTGCATTTCCGTGGTGCCCAGCTTCAGGGCAGGTAGGGTGGCCCTGGGGTAGGGATCTGCGGCAAAAAGGGCCGTCGAAAAGCTCTTTTTGGGGCTTTTTTTTGCAGTCCTTTGCCTGTGCTGGGGCTGCTGGTTGCTGGGCAGGCTGCTGAGGGGCCTGGGCGGAGCCGGCAGCAGCCCGGCGCTGGGAGCGGCCTCAGGAAGGGCGGGAAAGTTCCCGCCACAGAGCACAGGGAGTGCCCTGGGGCTGTGGGTATCTCGGCGGGGGCTGCAGCAGATGATGGGGTTGAGCAGGTTTGCACATCAGGTTAAGGACCAGTAAAGCTGATAGCACTGTAGGAGGATGCTGTAGACCTCTCAAGCAGAGCAGGGAGCTGGTTGGAGCTTTCTGTAAGCAGTTGGGAGAAATCTCACAGTCAGAATTGTTCTTGTGGGGGACTTTAACTTCCAGGATATCTGCTGGAAATACAAGACAGCAGAGAGGGAAGAATCCAGGAGGTTCCTGGAATGTGTGGAGGATCAGTGCCTCACACAGCTGGTAAGTGAGCCCACCAGGGCAGGTGCCCTCCTCGACCTGCTGCTTGAGAACAGGGGGTGTAAGGGTTGAACTTGTGGGGGATGAAAGGGTTGGAGACCATGTAGGGCAGAGTGACCATGAGATGATTGAGTTTCCTTGGAGAAACAAGGAGAAGAGTTAACAAAACTGCCACCTTAGGCTTCCAGAGGGCAAATTTTGACCTGCTCAGGAGACTGAGTGACACAGTCCCTGGGAGCTGCCCTGAAGGAGAGAGGAGCCCAGGAAGGCTGCACACACTGCAAGAGAGAGTCTGAAAGGCACAGGAGCAGCTCTCCCTGTGTGCTGAAAAACAGGTTTGCAGATGACACCAAGTCAGGCAGAGTGTTGGTCTGCATGAGGACAGGGAGGCACTGCAGAGACTGGGACAGGTTGGATGGTGGGGCCAATGGGAACAAGAGGAGCTGCAGCCAGGCCAAGGGCTGGGGCCTGCACTGGGGCCACTACAACACCAGCAGAGCTCCAGGCTGGGGGAGTGTGGAAGGGGATCTGGGGACCTTCCACTGATGAGGAAATGATAAAGATATGATGTTCAGTCGGAAGGGAAATAGCAAGCAAAATGATGTGTATTAGGGTAGCACAGTAAAACACAGAAGTTGAATATCAGATGTAGAAAAGGTGAACTATTTTTTTTTGCACAGTGAACTCGGAATCCACGTTTAAGAATTCAATGTTTCTTTCTGAGTTGAATGGGTAATAGCCTGCTCAGGAGAAAGCAAAGCCATCCTAATACTCTTAAAACCCAAATGATGGAGCGTCACCCCAGAATGGCTGACTAAGCAATTGTAACATCACTGCTTCAGTATGTGAGGATTAACCAAATTCTGATTAAGTTTTATCCATAAAGCTGGATGATTCTGCAATGTTTCTGTCCACTCTCTTCCTAGAAAGCCACCTCTTGCTCTCTGATTCTTATTTCTCAAGTGAGCTGACCCATTCCCTTCTCAGAACACCCTGTCAAAACCCCCGAGGTGAATTGAATCTCAGTGTGTGTCTGTGAGCACAGCCACCTGCACAGCACAGAGAGCCCAGTTCCTCAGTGCTGGCAGATCATTGGCACTAACACTGACTCATTTCTGTGAGCAGGGATTTCAGTCTTGCTGTAGAAATGTCATGCAGGGGTCACAATCCTGGACTTAGTGATCTTTCTTTTCCTTCTGTTGGTGCATAATGTAAAGTGGTGAAGAACAGGAAGAATTTACCCAAGAGTTAGAATCTATAACAGATAGAATCTAAGAATCTAATACGTCTAAGAATCAGAAAACTTTCAGTTCTGTATCTCATTGTGCATGGTTCAGCTTGTTAACCAAAACCAGAAACATTTAAAAGCTATATTTACAGCTACAAAGCTGAAATGGGGAGGGGAAAAGTGGAGAAAGAAAGAGTGAAATTCAACAGAACTGGCAAGGGAACAAAGCCTTTTGGTACTGTGTTTTCAGAATCAAAGCTTGGGTTAATGAGGACTGAACTTCTTAGATTGTTTTGGAGTACTGAACATGAACTGCATCTGAAGGAGAAGGAACACTTCCAATGTAATCTGCTCTCTGTACTTCTCAACAAGCTGCTTGCTAGTAATGTAGAAAAACCCAATCTGTCTGTAAATAGTAGAAAATCAATCCGAACAAAGAACAAATGACTTATTAAGGTGTTAGCACAATCTGAGTGACCTTCTTGATAGGACATTGGCTTGGCATAGAAACACCTCCAGCAGATGTTTAGTAGTTGAAACTATTTGGGAAGACCTTTCTGTGGAAGTCATCTGCTAGATGATTTAAACACACACACCAGGCTCTCTGCCCACACGGGCAGCAGCCAGTAATGTTTATGGTATGGGTGTGCAAGGACAAGGAGCTGCTTCTTTCTGTCACAAGTGGAGACAGGGGGCTCTTACCCCTGCTCCCTCACACCCTGCATGGTCTTGGGGAAATGTGTTCTACTCTGTTCCTCATTCCCCCCAGCCTACAGGAAAGCTGGAGAAGGACTTTTTACAAGGGGTAACTGCTTTAAACTGAAAGGGTAGATTTAGGTAAGATGTAAGGAAGAAGCTCTGCACTGGAGGGTGGTGAGACACTGGCACAGGTTGCCCAGAGAAGCTGTGGATGCCCCATCCCTGGAAGTGTTCAAGGCCAGGCTGGATGGGGCTGTGAGCCCTGATCTAGTGCAGGGAGTGGCCCTCATGGCAGGGGTTGATCTTCACAGTCCTTCTAACCCAAATCATTCTGTGGTTCTCTAATTCTCCTACTTGAGGTGAGGGTTTTGTGGTGTGGGGTTTTTTTTGGTTGGTTGGTTTGTTTGCTTGGTTGAGGGGTTTTTGTGTATGTTTTGGTTTGCTTTGGTTTTGTGTGTTTGTTTTTGTTGTTTCTAAGATCGTGTTGATTTTGTCTGTTGTTTCTGAAATATTTTGACTGGAGAGACAGAAGAAGGGTGTTGCCTTTAACCTGAAAAATCTGTGGACCCAAGAAACCCTCTCTGATTAGTATGTTTTTGAACCTGAATCACTCCTATATGCTCTTTGGTTTTTTACATCCTTTGCATTTGCACTTCCTGATGTGGAAACTGGTCAGGAATTTCTCTAAGTCTAGGTGTTCTGTGCTTTATCAAACCCTTACAAACAGAAATGGGAAGGAAGAAAATGGCTACAACTTGAATCCATTTATTTTGCCATCTTGACCAGAACATGCTTTTAATGAACAGCTCGCTGGAGTCTGTCTCACAGGTTTTGCCAGTGCCCTTGGGGCTGTGCTGTTGCCTGACATATTTGCAGCTGAAATAATTTTTTTCCTCTCTAGCAGAAGGAGCAGAACACAGTTCACCAAAATCCATGCACTGTAACTATGGTACTTGAAGAGAGTTCCATGTCCAAAGGCTGTATGAGCAGGGTAAGTAACCAGTATAATCTCATTTCTGCTATAACTGGCTTGGCACTTGTTCAGTGGTGGCATGATTTCACTTTTCTGAGTGTGTTTACGGGGAGATCTACTTTGACATACCTGATTTTCCTAGATTCATTTTACACTGTAGGAAGAAACACTGCTCATTCAATGAATATTTTTCATATTCAAGTGGCAAATCCCATTCTTTCTTTAAAATGGTGAGAGTTGAAATGGCTTTAAAATAGGAGGGGAAATGAGAATCTCTCCATGTGAAAAGATGAAATGAAAAGCTACAGCACAACAATGTTGCTTGTGCTGCTGCATGAATTGTACCTGCTTCATGAGAAATTCATGCATGCTTAACCTTTCAGAAAGCTCACTCAGAAAAAGGGTTAAATTCTATTAGGATATCTGTAGAAAACATTTGTCTTTGCATGCCTCTGTTAAGAAGGATGGGATAAAGCACCAGGGAAAGCTCAGAGACAGTGAAACTGAAAATGACACAAGTGACAAACCAATCTTTCCAAACCAAGGCAGGAAATTTCTTTTGCAAAAGTTCAGTATGGCATTGAGAGTTCAGCCCTGAGTTTCCAACCATTCTTGACAGTTTTTATAGGGATCTTAAAAGTCACTTAATGAAGCTATGATAGAACTTTATCTTCATGTGCAGAACTGTCAGGGTTTGAAAAAACCATGAGCTATATTGCTTACTAGCTTGGTTACACACCTGTGTTTGGGACAGCAGGAGAATCATGGAATGAGCATTCTACCTGAATAACTCCACTAAAACCCATCAAATAATTTCTGATCAAAAGCATTAAATAGTGTGGTATATAAAATAGAAGGTTTGTTTGTCAAATTGCATATCTGTTAGCTCTGTTTGAGTAATATCATTTGACAGTGCTCTACATCAAGATCTCTTGCAAATCTCTGTTAACAGAGAGCTGGTGCCACATAAAACACAGAAGGTTGATGGATGATGCCTGTCTTGCACATCCTCTCCTCCTTAGTGCAGCCTCTCTGGTAGGATTTGTTGTTTTACCCCCATGATTTCCAGGATGGCAAGAACTGGAAAAAGATTCCCAGGGCCTTACAAACAGAGCCTGTTGGCCACACGAGCTTAAAATTGGAGTTGCAATTCAAATTCAAAATGAAGCAGTGACTGGGCAATGATAGGGGTAGGTGAAATGTTGCATCTGTAGTATTGAAGCAGAAAAGCAGAGAGTCAGTATATGGCACAGATTTCTCACAATATTATTCTCTGTACTCAGTTCAAATATCTTCACTGCTCTGCTCTTGGCATGGAGGCCTGCTCCTGAATGAGCCTCAGACTCTGAAATTCCTCTCAACACATGCAGTCATCTTGTTATCCTTAAGTGTCCTTAGGTTCCTGCATGGCTCACTTGTTCTTTTATACTGTAATTACAGACTTTCCCAAATTGTTGTGTGGCCAAGTGGCAGTCATTATTCTTACAGCTTCCCTCTTGAAAGCATTAAGATTGTTTTTATTTTGCTAACAGAAAACCTCGAGGTGCAGGGGCAGGAGAGTGGTGAAAGAAACCTGTGGCAGAGGCAGAAACAGAGATTGTTCATGAAATCACTGATGTTGGATGGGTAAAAAATAATCTGTCCCTAGCTGCTTTAGCAGTGTGTGTGCTGTCCTGTAGTGAAGCTTCTATGTGGCCATGGCTGAAGGCTCTCCTCAGCCAGCTCTGAAAATACCTTCTTTTTTTTTTCCCTAGCCCTGTCTCTCAGCCTGTTTGAATTGTGCTAAGTTCTTGGCTTTCACCCTCTAGAAATAAGCTGGGAAAATCTAATTGTAAGCCAAAAAGGAAATTATTCCCCTCTAACCATTTTGAAGAAAAAGATTTCTACAAGAATTTATTCTTATCAGATCTCTGTTTACTGTTGTCAGAATAGTCATGTGTCTGTGTTTAGGTTGTTTGCAGATTAAAAACCTGCACTTTTTCAGCTCCATATATGGTGAGGATTAAGATACATATATATATATAATTTTAAATCTGCAGACAAAATAGATGACATATTTTGGTGTCATCTTGGTTCAGTCTTTCTATCTAAAAGCATTTTTCTATATTTGATATTTTTTTTGTTTTGTATTTGTGGTGAAACATTAGTATCAGAACACCAGGTGATATAAGAACATGTTACACTAGAGGAACCCTTAATTGTACAGAAAACAGAGAACAAGCAGTTCATTTCAATGTTGCTTGTATTATAAATTCTTAGGACAGCCTTTGTGGCTCCAGCTGTGGGAAGGAAAATTCACAACCGTGATCAGTTTTACTGAACTTAAAAGCACAGTGCCTTAAAATTCCTCTTAGAGTGGTTGCAGGGATCCCTTTATCAAAATACACACTGGTCAAGTTTGAATAGACAAGGAGAACATGTTCCTATTCACAGAGAAAGGGGAAAGGAAAGAGGAAAGGTAGTGTGCATCTATTGAGATGCTCCTCACACACCATCATTGCACATTTCAATGTGACAAGGTTTGCAGCAGGCTGATCTTTTATTAGACCAGCTAGCATAGCTGGAAGAGGAGAAGGGCTTTGGTGCCAAAAGCTTCTGGGTTTCAGGCTCTTCCAGTTGGTCTAGTAGAAGACAGTGCCCCTGCCTGTGTCACCACCGTGCTTTGCTGAGGAAAATGCACCCTGTTGCCAAATTTCATTGAGTAAATGCAATGAATCAAAATGCATTTTGAGTGATTATCCTGAATTTGTTTCCCTGGCTGCACCCAGAAGGTGTCAGAGCTAATGGCAGGTGATGAGTGTGTGTGTGACCATGGCTCAGACTCTCTTCTCCACTCCTCTGCCTTCTATCCAATCACCCCTCATGCCCCCCTGCTTCCCTCCCTTCCCCCAGTTGCTTTTCTCAGGACCTTGCAGGGAAATACCATGGTTTAAAAAGCTTGAGTGAGTTGTGAAAAGCTTTTTATTAACCTGCCAGAAGTCACTTATCTTTGCAACTCTTGTATGCTCCTCTGGTTATTTTTACTTGCAGAGCTTTTCCCCCCCTGTTCTTCAGCTGCTGGGCAAGATGGCGCCCATTTGGCTTCAGCCCTGACAAAAGATAAATGAGCTTTGGGCCCTCAGTGCTTCACTCTGGCTGCCAGGGGCTTCCAAAATAGCAAACTATTTTTCATAACTGCAATGTGATATGAAGTGAGTTGCAGCAGGTGCTCTAACATATACAGCAGCCGTCTGTGGAGTGGGGAATTCATTAAGTTTCCTCATTTGTCCAAAAAAAAAAAAAAAAAAGAGAGTCACCTTTCTGAGTGGCTAGCATTCTGTCTTTGCCAGCTGGAGCTGCTCTCCTGAAGCTACAGAAAGAGGGGGGAGGTTTGGGGGTGTCACAAATACATATGGAAATGGTAGTGTGAGATGAATGTGTTCACTTGGGGAGAATGGTTCCTATTTGGTAGATCCATCACTCTCTTTTCCAGGCAGTGTAAGTCCTTATGCCATTTCTCTCGGGGATGCAGGCAGTGTGGATCCTCTGTCTTATTTGTAACTGCATTGCAATATCTTTTGCATTCATAGATCTGTTGCAAGTAGAACTTTTAATTGTAGTTCAGGAAAAAAACCCCAAGTGTTTAAGGATGGAAATGTCCTCTTGGTTGAAAGCTTCCTTTGTTGACCCAGCTGGGAAGATCAAGTATGACAGCTGATCTGATGATTCCATGCCCTTTGTCAGTGTCTCTGTAAGATCAGGTCACAATATGGGTTTTCTAGTAGGAAATGAGAATAAAAGCAAGAATGAAAGTGTCCAAGCAACCCCCATTTCTGTGTGAAGCTGCAGAGGGATTCAGAGGAATGGGCTCACTGCTGACAGCAGGGTGGGGGATTGGCAGGGGTCTGTAAGCAGGGAGAGCTGGTGCAGCTCTGTGTGCTGCCAGCAGCTCAGTGACACCAGGGAGGGATGTGAGGGATGCCCTTGAGGAGGTTTGGCCACCATCTCCTCACCCAGCTAGTGAGGAACTGGGCTCACACTGACAAAATAGGGTTGTGCTCTCTGGAATTTTCAGAGGAGCTGCTCCACAGCCCTAAATATGCTCCTGGGAAAGAGGCCATCAAGCTGAAGGGAACAAGTGTCAGGGCCTTGTAGCTCATAGAATCATAGAATCATCATAGATATTAGGGGTTGGAAGGGACCTAGAAGATCATCTAGTCCAATGTCATCCATCTCCCATAGGTGGAAAATGCAGTGCTAATGCCAGGGTAATGAAGGATGTCTTCAAGGCCGAGAACAGATCTTGAACCTGAGAACCCAATGGCTTAAACAGGTTGTCATGTAACCACTCAGGTCCTGCAAAACCAGCTTTTGAAGAATTCATGCCCTTATAATTGCTCAGACATGCAAAATGTAATAAATATTAATGTTATTCTCCAGGAACAGTTTCCAAAGGAGAAATGTGCAGATAAATTTAAACTTATGCATATTTTAATGCATAAAATATAGATTTTTCTTAAAGTGCTGGAGTATTTAAAGCTTATGTATAGCCAAGTATTCTATACAAATGTTTTCACACTGAGTAAGATTTATGTGGCCATATATTGCACCTAGAGGTCCAATGCACAGCAACGTGTTTACAAGCTCATCTTAACCAAAACACATCTTTTTTCCCCAAAATATGTTGCAGCAAAATAAACAAATACTGTCAGTGACCCAGAGGCCCCTCCTGTGTTGCAAATACAAGCATTACAGATTTAGTTTCTACTGCCCTGCAGGGACTCAGTGATCCTGAGGACTTGCCAGAACTCACCTCATAACTTCTTATTAATAAGCATCCCCTCGGCTGCAGTGGTGTTTGTAATGGATGGCTACACCTCACCCTGTGGGCTCAGCTTCCAGAGCACTTTGGGAGGATTTGCTGTAAGATTCTTCACTGCAAAATGTGGTCTCAGTTGGTTTTTTTGCTGCTGAGGAGCAATGAAGAGCCACAGACTAACGGGCGGGGAGAGTGAACGTTGTACAAACAATTTGTAATGGTTGTTGTCATTCCCCTGCTTCCAGTTGAGGCAGGAAGGGGGTCTCTGTTGCACATACATTGCTCTTGCCCTCTCAAGGAGCAGCAGTACAGTCAGCCTCCTGAAATCCCCAAAAGCAAAGCCAGGAGACAGGTGTGACTTCCACCTTGTGACAAATATAAACCACATTTTCCAAGCGTGCTGGAAAAGGGTGGTAGTGAAGACAAATGTCTTCAGGCTTCCAGCACACAATAGAAAGCTAAAGGAAAATAAAAGCAATAAAGCAGAGCAATTAAAATGCACTCATGAAGTTATCTGTGGTGCAGGAGTCATTTAACATATGGAATCTCATTTCACTATATTCTGCAATCTCACCTCTTATGCATGGTTTTGGTTGGTTGTTTTTGAAGGTGGTTCTTGTCTTGCTTTTGGGGATGCTTTCTTTTGCTATTTTGGAGGGGGGGGTGTTGACAGCTAAACTCCAGTTTGAAATGTGATTAAATAGCTCACATTCTTGTTTGCAAGTTGAGCTGCATGATAGGTATCTGTCATTTGCTTTGCATGATTTATGGAGCTGTGTTTAGGAATACAAAATGGATTTAAATTGCCATGATGAAAGAGCTATTTTCAAGGAATCTTTAGAACACAAAATGATTATTTTAAAATGATGATTTCAGATTTTTGTTCTCATTCCACGTAATAGATGAACATTTGAAGTAAACCAGCAAAGGCTTTAACTGTAATGCTTTTTTAGTATTATGAAATAGCAATTTTTTGTACATTCCAGTGTCATTTGGTATTTGAAGATTGATATGATTGTTTGTTAAACTGCTCCTGAAGAGACATTGTTGTGTTTGAGTGATTGCTGTAGCTGAATTCCCACCAGTGAGTTTCAGGAGCTCAGATCCCCCCTCTGCAAGATCTGCTTAGCTCACAGCTTTCAGTTTTTCAGAAGAAAAATGGCAGGAGTCATTTCCAGTGGTGATCACCTCAAAAATGTCATGACAAATGTGTGTCAGGCTTTGTTTGTACTTTTAGCTTTAGTCAGACTGATTGATTGGAGAGGCTCTATTGAGAAAGGATCATCCTGGTGAAGCAGTGCCCCTAAACTGGCACTCTGAGACTGTGGTATGTATGAGACAAAGATCTGAACTGTGCAATGAGGGATTTTTCAGAAAATTAGGGTTTTGTTAGATAATACATTCATCCTAAATTAACAAGATGGTAGTTTTCTAGCTGGGAATCTCATTTCTTTTCATCCTTGTATCCTTCTCTAGACTGACAAACTGCTCCAGTCTCCAGAAGGGTCTGGCATGTGCTCTGAGAGAATTTCCTGCTTCCTTCCCTCCTACTTCTAGTCACATTTTTGTTAGAGGGAGACCTACTCTGACCTCCAAACAAGGGAATATGTTTGTATAAATAATTTCTCATTTCTATTTTATTTTGCTTTAGGTTGGTACTTACCATTCAAAGATTTAATGCTTCGTACACGTGTAAAAAAAAAGCTCTTAAAAGTTCACATCTCCTTTTTTCTGGCTTGGTGAACAGAGTTGTTCAGATTGTCTGAGTTGACTTTTGCCTCCCAAAGAGAGAGATGTGCTTCAAGGCACATGGGTGGGAGAAACCAATCCAAAGAGAGGGTTAAACCAGATCTTTAAGATGGTTTTTCTAGGCTTCATTTCTGTGAACCCATCTGGGAAAGGATGAAAGTCACACATAAATGGATTAGCTTGTTGCACTCTGTTTTGAATCTATCAGTAAACTTTTGAGTTTACTAACTAATGACACTGAACTGAAATAAGAAAAGTGTTTGACAGAGAGGCCTTTACAAAGAATTTAACTCCTTTCCAAAAGCTCTGTGGGCAATTGACCTTTAGTGGTGACACTGGCAGCCAAGCCTGACATCTGCAGGTGTGTATTTGCTGGGAGTGCAGATACTGAGACTTGCAGATGTGCTTCAGCCCACTTGTTTTTAAAACTAAAGCTCAGAACCCCTTTTCAGGATACTCTGGCATTAGACCAGAGTATCTGATGACCCTGGTCATTAGATTTTCTTGTTACTAATATGTATTAGCTGACAGAGTTAGGTTGAGCCCCCTTCAGCTCTCCTAAAAAGTTGTTCTGAGTAATTAGAGTAACTGCTCTGTAAGTCATTGCTCACTTAGAGCATTCAGGGGGAGAGAGAACTGCTGCAAAATACAGGCTCTTCAGTCCTCAGTTTCTGTCAATTCTGTGCCTGTTTCTTTGTTTCTGTAAATAAAATGGTAATATTCCCTGGCACCTTTCCTGCAAGCCCAGTGTGAGCATTCACCAAGGTGAAGTCTGGGACAGGAGACCCTCCCCAGCCTGTCTGTGGCTCATTGCTGCCACGAGGGCTGTCCTGAAGAGAGAGCCAGAAGACTGTGCAGAAGCAGGTCTATTCTTAGCTCTTGCTCTGGAACCTCTTTTGTCCGTCTTGCTATTTTGAAGATCACACCTTCAGTCAGAAGCTGCTGCCACGCTACCTGAACTGCAGCTCCTTTTGTTGCAAGCCTCCAGAGCTATTTCTGTAGGGCAGCAAGGGGCTCTGCATTCTCAGAGAGAGCCTTTTACCATGAAAGACATCCTCCCCAGAAGTCTCTGATGTCATGGATCAGGAAGAAGGCTGTCTTTTCAGTCTTTTCTGCCTCATCAATCTGCATTGTCCAACACTGTACGTGCAGACCTGAGTTCCTAATGCTTTCAAAAAAGCCAGTGAAAGGATGAGGCCACCGTTTGTCCCAGCGGCTCCACTTTGGAAAGGGCAGTTGGGTAACAAACCAATTAGTTTGGGAAATACTTGAATAAATTTGTGATGTGGTTACTGCATTAGTGCAGTGTCAGAGAGCAAGAGTTGGCCCCTGTTTTATGATTTGAATAAGATTTGGATGTTGTAAAAAGCTTCTAAGCTATTAATTTTATTTGTTCACAATAGAAATGTGGTTTCAAAAGAAGTAAAAACCACCTTTGGCTAGCAGAATAGTCTTACTCAAATGAACACGCTGTTCCTGAACAATAAACTACTTGGCAAAGTTAGTATTACTTTGGGGCTTTTTATTAACCTCCAGAGCTTGAGCACATCCCCATACAAATATGCATCCTGAACTTCCTTTCTCTCTGCATCTTAGTAATATATGCATTACAGAGAGAGAAATCTGCTGCAGAGTGATAGAATGTCACCCTTCAGTCCTCAGCTCCAGCTCCAGTACAGGGCTAATTGCAGACTCCAGTGAATCACAGATCACTACAGGTCAAAGAGAAATTGTTTTAATATCATGATGGCTCTCCTTGCTCTCAAGAGGTGACACATAAAAACATGAAACTGAGAAACTGTTAGGAAGTGGTTTCCAGCAATCCAATCCTCTTTTGTGGCATTCCAACAGGATGCCTGTTAGAAATAAGCTTTTTTTTCCTTTTCCCATCTCTAGTGGCTGATGGCTCTTGGTTTTACCCTTGGACAGCACCCAGAATGTTGAGTTCCTAGAGATATCCCCTAAAAGTGTGACTAAGGACTGGGCTTATCTGTTGCAGTCGTGTGTTATTGTGATTGCTTGTCTGACCTAAGGCAGGACATAGGAAAGGGCCTTGTAGAAGACACTCAAGGATCTGAGTCCTGTTGCATTGTTCCACATAATATGTGAAAATTCCACCTAATATGTGAAAATCCAGACCCCAGAAACATTTGTGCTCTCTGGGTCTATGTTTTCCCTCTCATTTTTTTCTGAGTAGTGCCCCTGTCAAAAAAACACTGTGGTGTTATACTGGAAAAATCTTTACTGCTCCTGTAAAATTACTTTTCCATGTGAAAAAGCTTTGTTTCCACCCAGATGTGAATATTCAGCACTTCTGTTGCCAGCTGCCAAAGTAACGTGGTCCCCGTATTATGAAAAAGGAAGTGACAAAGGACATTAATAATCCTCTGAGTCACGGGAGAAACAAAACACAGCAGGAGTTTGGAAATATAGGTGCTGACTTGGGTCTTGTATCAGAAATAGTGAGACTCATCTCTTTGCAGATATCAGATATCCTCCTCTAGCTGCATGGATGCTGATTCTTGTCTGGGCTCTGGTGACTGCTAAAAGTTGAATAAAGGGCTTGCAAATTATTTAAAAGGACACCTGTGCACTTAGCAGTAGACCAGAAAACACAGGAAACTTTTAGATTTGCTAGATCTATGTTGTTTTGTTGGGTTTTTTTATATATATATTGCACTCCCTTGAAAAGTCCTATTCAGCAGTATATAGAAACTTGGTTTCTATAAGCCCTTTTCCAGCTTAAAGCCAT